>JAUZNK010063478.1:0-14678 GCA_035046665.1 Euphysa ruthae
ATTGAATAGGAAAAGCTCCTCAGAAGTTTATAGGGAAACTAGCTGAAATATTCTAGTCTCAATTATTTAAATAGCTTCGTCAAAATAAACTACCCCTTTAAAACAAATTAAACCAGCAATTAGGTTTACTTTAACATAATAATTCAATTTTGCGAAAATTTATCTCACGAAATTTTTCTGTTAATACACGGAAGTTTATCTCGCAAATTTTTTCTATAAGAAATTTAAAATAACTAAGTCTGATGTGCACAAATTGTTATTAAATAAAGTTGAAAATGATGATAGACTTTCAGATGAATGCAAAATAGGGAGAATAATTCCATTATATAAAAAAAGGTAGCAAGAGCGAGCCAAAAAACTGTCGGCCAATTTCACTTTTACCATGCATTTCAAAAATGTTGAAAAGGTTATTGAAGCGTAAACTAAATATTTTATGGACAAAGAAAATATTATTTATAAGTTTCAATCTGCATTTAGAAATAGATTTTCGACCAATACATGACTGTCGTATTTTCACAACAAAATTTCTGTGGGCTTCGACAAAGGCCAGCATACTGGTATGATTTTAATTGACATTCAAAGGGAATTTGATACAATCTGTTTATTCATGGTCTTATTCATGGTCCACTCTTGTTTCTTCTTTATGTAAATGACATGCCACAATCAATAAGCTGTGAATTACTTCTCTATGCAGGTGACCCTTGCCTTACTTTTCAACAAAAGGATGTTAAACACATTGAATTTATTTCAAATAATACCTTTTCAAGTCTTTATGAATGGTTTGTGGACAATAAACTTAGTATTACTTTTTGTGAATATAACACTCAATGCATTCTTTTTTCTAGCAAACCTAAAGCTAAAATTGCGAACGATCATCAACTGTAGAGGTATATCCGTTAATCAACATACATCTGTCAAGTATTTGGGTTGCATATTAGTCCAAGCTTTAAACGCCCAATTGATGGCGCAGAATGTTTTAAATAAAATTAATTCCAAGCTAAGATTTATATATAGAAAAAGATCTTTTTTAACACCTTATCTGAGATGTACACTCTGCAATGCATTGATACAATCTTATTTTGACTATAAAAATTGCTCAAAATAAATGTATCCGTTTCTGTCTCAACTTAAATAATAGGTTCCTTATCGGGGCTGATCAATTCAGAGAAATTAATTGACTTGCTGTTGAAATGAGAGTTAATTAATGCATAGTTGCTCCTCATTATTTTAAATTCTGTGTCAACCAAAAATTTAATTACATGTCTGAAATATTCAAACTATCTAACACCCCTTTGATTCCATTGTGAAATAGTAATCTGAAATTGTATCCTCAACTATGTAGAACAAATATGGGAAAAAATTCTTTGTCATGGAATGATCCCTCGATTTGGAACTCACTACCTAATAATATTAAGGACCATAAAAATATTTTAAGAATTTTAAATTTAAAAATTTATTTTAATTTGATAAAGTTTTTAGACCGAATTTCTACAAGAATTAACTAAAATTTCCTATTTTTTTTCTTTGTGTGTATCGTATCGAGGGATCACATTGAAAATATCGTCATAACAGACAATTTTTGTGCCTATCGTGGCCTTTAATGTTTTTTATTTGTTTGCTTTATTTTTGTGTATTAAAATGTATCTTTGTCAAAGGCAGTCTAAATACTTACTTACTTACTTTGCCATATAAAAGATTGAATGGGCTTTTCTACGCCAGATCTGTTCTTCACGCATTCTTTATGCAAAAACTTTCCAGCCTGTACCGGCTCTTTTCATAAACACAATAATCACACGGTAGAATTTTGTACGTTCAAAAGTGTAGTTGTGACGGTAAAAACAACTTCTGACTGCGGTTGAAGATATTTTTCTAATGTTATATTTCTAAAGTTATACATCACATATATTTTTTTAAAAATGTCGTTATCGATTCGTATTTGTTCAGTTAGTCAAAGAAGAATTGCTCACAAAGCACAAAGCAGCGCCTGCAGCAGAAACATTTGTACTGCTTCAGCAGCACTTCTCAAAAGTAATACAGCAAATTCACATTTGATAGCAAAGAAATCCTCTTACAAGTCAAGTGCACAAAATAAAAGGTATAGTAACATCTATTCAAAGTTAATAAGAATATCTTTTGTGTAAATTTTTGCTGTATTTACGTTTTCATAGGTTAAGTAAAGCTTAAAGTCAGTTACCTATCAAAACCTAACTGTCCCTGTTAATATCGCACCCTAACTTATGGACTCAGATCTATTAGCTATCAATGCATATACTCCTAGAACCTTCTACTCCATGAAATAAAAACAGCGGATAAAAATTCTCATTCACTCATGTTTAAAAATGCATTGTTTGGATATACGATTAAATAATGTGTTTAAATTTAGGTGTGTGTTTTCACTTGTTTGTTTACACAAATGTAGTTAACTAATCAAGTTTCTTTTTTTTTTTTTCTTTTTTTTTTTGTGTTGTTTCTCATTATTATGCTTGAACTTATTAGGTGTTGCTATTAGTTCTGTTTTATTACTTAGTTGTATTAATATCAAAATTGTTTTTATTTCCCTTTATAAATATATATATATATATATATATTTTTTTTTCTTCCTATTAATATCATTCTTAATTCTTTTGCATATATTTTGTTTTTGTTAATATTTGAAAAAGCCCCTGAGTATTACATAATTTCTTCTGGTCATTATTTAGCCATAGTTTTTAACTATTTGTAATGACCACTACTGTACTGCGCTGTACTGTACTGTAACTACAAGTTATAGGCCTATCTCTCTTTTATTGAATGTTCATTTCTCAATTCTTTTAAATGTTTGACCAAATTTCAATTTGATTTTCGATGGAATAATTTTTCAACTTCTATCTTAGTATAACAGAACAAATAAGAAAAACTGTAGATACTGGTCATTTTGCTTCTGGTATTTTTATTGGTCTATAGAAAGCATTCGATACTGTATGTAACAATATTTTAATTTCTAAATTGGAATATCATAGTATATTTGATCGTAAACTGTGTGTCTCTATAAATGGGTATGAATCTTCTCATAAAACTGTAATTTGTGGTGTGCGTCATCGCTTTGTTCTTGGCCCTTTGTTATTTTTGATCTATATAAACGATTTGAATAAGTCTATTCAATTTTCATCTGTTCATCATTTTGCTGACAACATTAAGCATGCATGCATATTACACACATAAACAAATCATTAAATTCTCTTCGTAGGTAAGTAAGCCTTGATTTCAAGGGTATAGCACTTTGGTTATTGCTAACCTTTCTTTAAATGTGAATAAAACTAAGTTTATTATTTTCTTATCTCCTTGGAATCAATGAAGTCGCAATCAGCATAAATGGTAAACATCTTTTATTTCTAAATTTATGTAATATCTTGGAGTTCTATTAGATTCTAAGCTATCATGGCAATTTCATATTGACGAACTTCATAAAAAACTCAACAGGTCTAAAAGCATGCTTTCAAAAATCCATCACTTTGTTGATAAATCTACTCTTTCATCTCACCTTCGTTATTGTTGTTGCCAGGTTTAGGGTCAAACAGGTAGTTATCATGACAATGAAATACTTTCAGTGCAATGCCAAGCTATCATAATTTTTCTTTTTAACTTTTATTTGTAACTTATCAACCTTTTAGGTCAGATACATCTGAATCCTTTAAAGAACTTAAAATTGCCACTCTGTTATATCTTGTCAAAATTCTAAATGCTATGTTTGTTTTTTAATTCAAAAAACTAGTCTTAAAAATTATTTTCTAGAAATTCGTATTTTTTTTTTTCTTTTCATAAAAAGGTTGTGTTTTCTATTTTCATGTACTACTTAAAGTACATGTACTACTACTTAAATCACTTTGTTGTGTGTAATTTATTGTTGAATTCTTCGTGTAAACATCCGTCATCTAACAAAATCATTTTAGTTTAATCCAGGTGTCACTCCTTTGATCAGGACTCTGTATGAACGACTACGCCTATTTTAATCGTCACTCATATTTTATTTATAGTACTTGTTTGTATATTTTTTATTTATTTTTAAATAATGAAATTGTAGCAGTTTTTATAGAAAATAAATTGTTTTTATAAAACTTCTGCCAGCTTGATATTTTCATTTTTATACTAAGTCAACTTTTAGGTCAACTTTTTTCGGTGTTTTTACTAATTTTTTTTTGGATATTGTTGAATTTTGATTACCCAGAATGACAATCAACAAAATTTTCTTTTAAAATTTGAGCTTCTAAACATATTTTAAAAAGAAGATTTGCTACTAAATATACATTACGTAGCAAATAAAAAATTACATGTGTTGAATATTTTACGGCATACATTATTAATACGAAGTTCTGTCGATTGTTTTGATGATAAGTGATATGATTTTCTTAAAGTTATTTTCAATGATAATTTTCTTATTGATTAATTTTATTAATTCCTCTTAAAATATGTACTTTTATTTTTGAAATCTTTATTTAATCCTGCAGTTAGTCTGGTAGCCAAGAACTGGTAAGATTTAATCCTAATTATACTTAACTTGCCAAGTCGTTAAATAAGTAATTCCTGTCTACAAACCTTATCAAACGAACTCAGAAATAATTCTTTAATTTTATGCTTACAAGTGTTGTATTTTTATGGCTCTTAACATTATTAGGTTACGAGTTCCAAATCGATGAACCTTTCCAGGACAGATATTTTTTGCTCATATTATAGAAGAGATTACAATTTCAATATTAATATTTTGCAATGGAATTAAGTCGGTGTCAGATGGTTTGAATATTTCAGACATGTAGTTAAATTTGGGGTTGACACACAATTTAAGAGAACAAACAACTATGCATTGATTAACTCTCATTTTGACAGAACATTGTTCACTTTTGGAAGATTTGTTTTGCAATAAACAGGGTAGCGGCTAAGTCATAATATTGTTAAATGGTGATAAACTCCATGGTCTCAGGTATCATTTGTGATAGTTTCAGTCAATAAAAATTATCAATAGCGCCAACATTACAAATCATTTTTGCACAAAAATTTTGACAAGAAATCTTAATCATTTCGCATTGCAAACCTAATTTCTGCACATGGATAATTATCAACAATTTGGAAGAGTTTGCTACTAATATTACGCCTTATTTGCATATCATTTTTCTAAATGTTGGGTTTTGTGTACAAATCATTTAGATGTAGGTATATGATTCAAGGAACTTTTGATTATTTTGTAAACCATAGGTATAGGTGGTTAATATTATAAGTAAGGAAAAATAATCACTAATTTTCTCAATAACTTTTTTGTTCATATTTTTCAAACAAAATTGGACACCGCCTGGTCTGTTTTATCGTTTTATTATGTTCAAATAACTTTTTTATTTGTTACAGGTGTGTAATTACCCTTGCATTTAGCTCTATCATATCTCAAACAGTTTTTTTGATATTTAAATACTCTGGTACATCCTATTTTCTTTTACCAAGCAAAAGAAATTTTAATGGTCCTATTATAACATCCTGATTTGCCATCATATCAGGAAATCGGCCGACTCTTCCTCTAAAACTGTATTAGTAACTCTAAAATTTTCTTTCTAACACTCGACCATTGTCATTCATTCAAAATCGTTTTAGAAATCTGGCAAAAATAAATAATTTTCTTTTTACCCATATAAATTACAGCATGCCATTTGCCTTTCAATTCCTGCTCTGCAACAGGTGGAAATATTTTGTCCCATGTGTGCCAAAGAATGTTTTGAACAGTATCTAAAAATGGCACGTTACTTAGCTGCTGATGCGTTTGTATCTCTAGATCAGTTTCTTGCTGGGGGTTGTTCTTCCTACCTGAATAATTTGGTTCGTTGTTATTGCTCTTAAAGAATTCACTGTCAAAAGAAATTTGAAATTTGAAATTTCTACTTTTGTTTTTACTTGTTTTGGTTTGTTGTGATATTGATAATATTTTTCGTTTTCCTTTTCTTTAGTCTTATCTATTTCCTTTTTCATCTTTATCATTTTTTTTCTTTATAATTTCTTCCTTGAGAAAAATACTTTTATTCACAGATCTCTGCCCTCATTCTTTTTGTTTATCAAAGGATTCGGAAGTGTTGGGTATCTTTAATTGGTTCAAATTTCCAACCTACTGTTACCCACTGAAACCCTTCTGGTGCTAAACATGGCTGTGAACTAAGGTAGCATAGAAAAATTTTTCTATCACTTTCACTTGTGTTGATTGGATTAGAGGTTTTTGGTGTTAGCGCAGTAGGAGAATTCGGTTAACAACAGAAAACAAAGATCTCTGTGCAATTAGGTTAAGTGTAAACTTTCAAACAAACTGCCTGGAAAGGTAAAACTTAGAGGGTAGTTTTGAGGATTTATAGCAGCATCAATTTATTACTTTTCAGTTTATCCTAATTAATCTCTGTTGAAATAGTTGCTCTCCATTAATTATACTTCTTAAGGAGTCTGGGGTAAAAATGACTGTTTGGATATTTTTCAGGGTTTAATGGTCATATGTCAGTGGTAGTAAAACTTTTGATGATATTCAATAAAGTCATCATACCACGAGGCCATATAAAACAAAGCAGGTTGACAAATTCGCTCTTGCTCAATATGGATTTTCTACCTTACGTATTCATGCGTTCACGTAATAATGACTGGCAATGTAACTGCGGATGTGGAGGAAACTTCATCACAATGATTTTTTTTGCAAGAGCAAGATGCATTATATCATATTTTACAAAAGTTATATTTGCATCAAACAGAAGTAGTAAAGCACACTCTTGAACTTGTTTCACAAATGTTTTGAACTATTTAAAAAAAGCCTATCTATCCATCCATCAGTCGGTGTTTCCGTAATATGTATTTGGGAGAGCTTTTTCTCCATACCATGTAGACATGTGATTTTTCCCTTTGAACAAAATCAATGAATCCATGCTTAAACATTTGCATTGCAAACTCCTAGAAATGTTATATTTTCCTTTCTGGCTCCAAAAGATAGTTTAAATGGCCGCTCCTCTTTTATACTTATCACACGTCCACTACATAATGGTAATCATAAAAGTGATGGCGTGCAAAATAAAGAAAAAGTCTGACAGGCTGTTGTAAAAATTTTTTGAAGGCAATGACTTGAGCAATTTTATCTTCAATATTTAGTTATCCAAATGAACATAAATGTATTTTGTGTAACTTCAATTGGTAATACAAGATATTTAATTAAATTCAAAGTACTGAAGAACTGAGCATATTCTAGGAAAAAACAACATGAAAGATAAGCGCAATTGTGCACAATAATTTGGCAGGTTGACTATACTTTTCTTCTTTTCTTTTTTTGAAGAAAGATTTGTTGTGAAAATGCTCTAAATTTTTACTTGAATTTAGAATTACATTTCTGAAAGTTTTAGCCTGCTAATTGTTTTTCAAATATTATCAAGTCTAGATAAAACTGTTTGCTTTATGTTCAATGGTATATTGAAGATCGTACATCTTTCTAAATTCTGTAATACTGTAGTATGTTCTTGTTTGTTTTTAGATCATTTACTGCATCATGGCTGAATTCAAAATCAACTGCTCAATCGTTTCAAACAAGAAAGTATTCAAGTAAGATTTTTGAACAAAACACTTTGTAATTTCTTTTTATTTTTCATAAATTTTTCTAACCTATAAAATTCCCGCCTTATTAGAAAAAGACTTTTTTGATATTAATGAAAAAATAAGATTATAAGCTTCTTCATATTACAGATTTTTTTAAGAAAATAATTAGACCATCACTTATTTATGTAGATTAAGTTTTAGAAAATCTAGAAGATTTTAGAAGATCTCAAATGTATTCGAAGCATCAAATTATGTCAGAAAATTGCTACTATCTAACTCTGGGGAAGTTTCAAAAAATTGAAATGAGGAAACATGACTTTCCAAAAGTAGATTTTATAGCGGGACTGAAGGAATAGAAAATTTGAAAAATAAATTCCATACTCTGATAAGAATTTAATCGAAATTTCTTCTTTTATAAGATGAAATAAAGGTAAACAAAGCTTAGATATATCCATAACAAAAAAATAAATATCACAAATGAAATTACAGAACATTTTGGAAAGAATGGGTCAAAATCTCTATGTAGGGCGGAAAATATTGGACAAAAAAAAATTTAAAAAGTTGAAGTTTGTTTTTTATCTAGTAAAAGTCTTCCGAAAAATGCTGTGCTATTATTAGAGTTAGCAAGTGTAAGATAAATTCAGTAATCTTTAATTTTTGGCAAGATAATCAAACTAAAATCCAGTTTTCCATCCGACTTAAAGAGCCTAAAAATGTTTAAGGTGCTAAACACAAAATGATGAATGTCATAACAAAAGATAACAAATGAGTCTACTAGGCAATGTTAATGATAAAAGCAGTTATCATGAAGCCAAAGCTGACATATGGGACACTGCAGTCATTCTTCACTTGCTTGTTATTCACCAAGGCAATACCCATAATGGTTTTCATCAGCCTAAATCTTTTGGTGACCATAAGCTCTTTCCTCATAAAATTGAGTGAAGAATGGTTCAGCATCAGTAAATATTCTAAAAAACACCAAATATGGAAAATTCCATTGATCGATGTGTTTTACGGTGTGAACGATTGATGTTTTTGGATTTGACAAATACATCTTTTGCAGGAAAAGTGAGGTGGCAACATAATGTCACAGTAAACATTTTTTTATTGTCCTCATGATGCCGTCCATTGGCCATTTACCAAGGTGTCATTTGTTATAACACCAAATGTTTATGGATGCGTATACCAGCAAGTAAAGTCATTTGTATCATGTTTTAAATAAATTCTCTCTTCTTTATTTCTCCCAGACACATATGAGAGAGAAAACGATTTGAAAGGGACAAACCGCTAATCCTATCGAACATTGACCGTTGACCAAAGCTTATTTCCAGCTCTGCATTTGCAACGCAACCATGGTGCACTGAGAAGAAAGGGGAGGAGAAAAGGAGGAAGTGGATGGGATATGGGATTTTCCAAATATTTTAACAACCATGATTTTCATCCTTACAAAACACACGTGATAGCCTGAGCTCTGGAATAGTCTGACAACTAACTGGTAATTGTGATAGAATCACTTATCATGATGTTCCCGATATTACAAACATAACGAAAAGCAGTGAAAATACTAAATGTAGTATGCCCAAACTGTGTATTTTTAATTTCTCACTGTTGCTTATTTTCATTGCTTTTGCTGTAATCCACATGAGTAAGGATCTCATTTTTTGCAAGGTTGGCCTTGGCATCATTGTGATGCTTCAGTTGTTCACGTTTAACGTGTATATTGTTGTTCTAATGTTTTGATAGTGTTGTTCAACAAATTTAAAAAATTCGAATTTTCCATCAAACATAAATTTTTAACTAAGTGACTAAACTTAATGATATAAAACTAGAAGATGGCAAAATTTGACAAATCTCATTAATCCAAATTAACAGAAAAGTTTATTCATGATTATCATATATTTTTGAATAGGAGAAAAAAAAGGCTGAATGAAACAATGATAATGATCGAACTTAACCTTTCTATAGGGATTTCTATAAACCTATTCAGAAATATAACTCAATGAGCAAAGTAAGAGCATAAATTGTCAACTTTGTGATAATTTTTGCAATCAAACACAGGCCTAAAACTATGTGGCTTCTACAAATAGGAGTGTAGCGCTATACTCTATCGAAATGCCTAGAGAAATTTGCATGCTCCTGATGAGAATCTTGCACCCTTAGGTTAATTGGCTATGACTATTATTTTTGGTTTTTTCATAAAAGAATATTGGATATTTCTTTTCCCACATTCTAACCTTCAGGTAAAACTCGCTCTGCACAAAAAATTGGAGGCTACATCTGATGGTTGATCCCCACAGTAGCTGATTCTGATGATTGTTTCTGGAGGTTTATACGGTACTTGCAGCAATGGTAGAAGACTAACTCTCTTTTTCTTTTTTCTTTTTTTTTTTTCCCGGTTGATTGTTAATAGAAAATATTAGGGTAATTATTTGATTCAACACACCATAACTTCCTTCCCAAACACATCACTACCCACAGTAACATTCTCACAATCTTGTAATTTGTGTTTTTACATTTTTCAGGGACTCAACTCAACTCAACATCTTTTTCCACACACACCCTAGAATTCTAGGATATCACACTTTCAGTTGTCTTTTGGGGATTATTTCACTGGTAGGCTATCTATATAGAAAAATTAATAAGCCCAAACTTGCTTTTGTTCATTACAAAATGGCGGAGTTGGCAGAGTGGTAGGACGTTTGACTACGGAGCGAAGGGTTATGGAGTTCAACTCCCTCCTCAGGTGGAAATTTGTTTCCATGTTATCTCTGAGTTTCTGAGCAAAACTCATTGCGTAATGCAACGCTAGCTCAAATTGGTGGGTTTTTTGGTTGAGCGAATTTCGTAGGTGCAAATGGGTGCTCTAAGTACTCCAAGACTCACCACGTGGGCCCATCTGGAAATATTGCCTGCGCAATTTGTTGGTTCCCCACGTTAAATATAACATTCTCATTTTCTCTCTCTCTCTCTCTCACACACACACACATTGATCTTAATCTTCATTACACTTTGATCTCACAGGCACTGAAAGATTTCTTTAGTATAATATCATTGGAAGTATGATTTTTGTCAAATTTAGTTGGTGGAAATAGAATCATGACAAATTTTATCAACAATAATTGTTTAGCTTCTGGGATAGTGTTTTGAGCAAGCCTAGCGTTAGATGCTATATTTGATACAAAATTGTTTTAATATGAAATAGCCTGGTTCTTTTTTCGAAAAAGAAAAAGATGTATAATGCTGACCCAAGTCATATATACAGTAGACCTGAAGTTAACATATCTGAAGTAATCAAATCTTTTACGCAACTTTTTTCTTCTATTCAATTCCAGGAAATAAAATTCGATGAGTTTTTTAAGTTCAAACATTTAAAAACAAGAAGATTAAACAAAAATAGACAAATTTGTTTCCAACACTGCAACAAAGATCACAAAAAATTAATTTCAAGTCAGAAACATATTGTTGACTTTAACTACAAAATCAAGTTTAATACATAGTTTTAACATTAAAAAAAAAATTTTTATCTCAAAAAAAATATATCGAACAGAGATAAATTTCACTCTGACAAACTAGATTTGATTACCGATGCTAATTTACCGTCCTGTTTGAAGAACATGGCTGATTTAGCATTGAATCTAAAGAAGAGTAAAAAAAAATTGGCTTCAAACAAATTTGGCATCCAAACTTGGTAATTGCTGTTCAAAAAGGCCGAGATTAACCTGGTTAGTGTTTTGTAATTATTCATCTAGAATTGATCCTCTCAGCTTGGCAACTGCTGTTCAAAAAAGCCTAGATTTGCCTGGCTAGTGTATTGTAATTATTCATCCTCTCGGTAGAAACTTTCAAGTTTCTTTTTCACCTTTAGGACTTTCACTGTGAGAAACTACTGTTTTAATTCTTTTAAGATATGTCAGAAAATTTTTTTATCAGAGGTTTCAGCATTTTCTATCTGTAATTTCCTCATCTCAAAGCTAGAAAAGTCTTGTTGCACCCTTTTTATAACATAGTAAAATTTTAATAATTTTTTTTTAAGTGATTTAATTCCTTTACCCACTCTGAAATCTCACCCTCCTTTTTCTGCTCATTGCTTGCTATTGTTAAATAAATTAATTTGTTAATAGAATATTTCAAAAGAGTTTGTTTTTAAGAATACGTGTCTTTTTATGGTACTCTTACGGTACTTTTACGGTTCTGTTTTTTTGGTGCACTAATCCATTTTGGATTTATTTTATCAGCTTTGCCATCGCATGAACGTGTGATGATGCCAAATCTTTCACCAACTATGGAAACTGGATCTATTGTCTCTTGGGAGAAACAAGAAGGTGATAGATTGAATGAAGGAGATGTTCTTGCGTTGATTGAAACAGATAAATCCACAATGGAGATGGAGACTCCAGAAGAAGGTTATTTAGCAAAAATTCTTATGCCTAGTGGTTCAAAAGATTTACCTGTGAATACATTAATAGCTATAATGGTTAGTGAAGAAGAAGATGTTGCTGCATTTAAAGATTATACGGGTGAAGAAGCGCAGGTATTTATATACATGATGTTTTCATCAGTGCAAATCTAATAATTCGGTTTCTTTTTTTTTTTGTACTGTTGTAGCCAATACAGTCTATAAGTTTATTTCAGTGCGTCTGTCGACTTTTTTCTCTTTTTAGTTTTTTCTAAATTTTGTGTGTAGTTATCACATTATATACTGAGAAAAGTGAAAAATTTCTATTTTTTTTGAAATCCAAGCCAAGGTAGTGTATGGAGTATTGTGACACATGCCATATCTATCAAGGTGTACATAGTTCCATGCGACTGGTTTATTATATTTCAATGTCCTTTTTTTTATGAATTTCATATAAACGGAAGACTCTTTATTATTTTTTATCAAATTATCAAAACAGTCTTCTTGATTTTTCCTGTCGTAAATTTTGAAATAGGAGTTATACATTTTTTTAGTGTTGAAGAATATTTAATGTGAAATACCAACAAAAATGTTGTTCGTGTAATTTAAGGAATAACACAACTGCTTGTTTTGTTGGCTAAAGACTTGCATCAGAAAAATAAAATTTGCAGGTTTGATCTGTTAGAATAACTATTTTTTATGGAGAAATTGTGTTTTAAGTCGGTTAAATTTTCATATGATGTTAAAAATAATATATTTAAAAGTTTATTGAGACTGGTGCCTAGGCCAAAAACGTGTACAATTTTATTCTAGAAGAACATTTTGTAGAAGAAATGTGATTTTTCTATTGTCAAAGTAGATTCTGGGAGTCCATTACTAACCAAGCGCTTGTTTAAGTACTAATTTTAGGAAAAAGAGTAATTTAATTCATAATGAAAATCTTTTTAGAAATTATTTTTTATTTAACCTAAATTTATTCATTTGTTTTAGAAGATATGTCAAATTGGCTTTAGTCAAATTTAAATAATATTAACCCTTTCACTCCCGGGCTATTTTCCTCTATATCTCCAGGGTCAAAATTGCTATTTCTGACCTAACTGCTTTAAAATGTTGTAGAGACTAAAATAATAAACCAATCTTTATGAAACTTGGCTCCTTTTTTACTAACATATTTATCTTACAAATAAAATTTTAAAAATTAAAATATGACGTCATTATGATGTCACTTGACTAAAATTCCTGTTAACTGCATGTTTCAAAAATCAGCTTTTTGATGGGCAAATCAAAAATAAAATTAAATATAATGCAATAAACAACTAAAACGCTATAAAAAACAGTTTACCCATTATTAAGCCAGAATAAAGTGAAAAAAAAAAGAAGACTTTCTTTATAAATACCTTTCAAAATGGCGGATTTTCACCGGCAGCTAAAAACACAACATTTGCGTTAAAATGTTATAGAGGCTAAAGTAATAAACTAATCCTAATGAAACTTGGCTCCTTTTTTACTAACATATTAATCTTCCAAATAAAATTTTAAAAATTGAAATATGATGTCACTATGATGTCACATGACTAAAATTACTGTTAACCACATGTTTCAAAAATAAGCTTTTTGATGGACAAATCAAAAATAAATTTAATATTATGTGATAAACAACTAAAACTCTATAAAAAACAGTTTATTAATTATTAAGCCAGAGTAAGATGAAAAAAAAAGACTTTCTTTATAAATACCTTTCAAAATGGCAGATTTTCACCGACAGCTAAAAACAATATTTTGTTATTTTCAAAGTAAAATTTCTATAAGTATATAGTGTTTGGTTTATGATAAAAGAATCGTTTCAGACAAAAACCAAATCAAAAAACATAATATCGTAAGATAAGATGTGCGAATCCATGTAAACATAAATATGCTGAATAATCAATTTGCGTGTGGTATGCCTCAAAATAAGCTTCTGGGTGAAGCCCTGGTTGAGACGGACAAAATCGGCTAACATATGTGGTTTTTAATGGTTTACCTTTTTCGGTTTTCTTCCCTCTTGCATAGCACACTCGGCATCTTTTGGTTGGCCTCTTATTCCTTGCATTTGGAGCAGCCACTTTGTTTGATAGAAAGTGTCTGCCCGTAAGACGAGAGAACGTATCATCAGCAATTTGATTGTGTGGTAATGCTGGAGTGATTATAACTAAGTCTGAAATGGTCATGTGAAGAAAATCTAAGAATGTAACATTTAGTTTTCCAGTCTCGTGCTGGAAAACTTTATGTGCATTGAGAACCACTTGTGAAATCATTCGAAATGCTAACTTCTTGTACCACTTGTAAGTTTTACCTAATGTGCGTAACCCGTGCAACTGTTGATCCACTCTGTCTACACCGCCCATATGACTATTATACTACCTTTCTACTGAAGGTTTGTAAATAGGGTTATCTTTTCCATCTGTTTTCCCTGTGTCAACCATCTTCTGCTTAATGGCAAGTTGACAACATGTACACAACCTTTGATTTATTACCTGATTTATCTTTGACTGCACGATATTTACAAGCGATAATATGCCTATTATCTGTGGAACGATAAAAAACTCCTTTGCCTATTTCTAACTCAACTTCAACAATTTCTTTGCAGTAGCTCTTTCTATTTGTACGAACTGTTCCACATAGGTATGTATTTCTACCTAAGAAGAAGGTTGCTAATGAAGGGCTTGTGTAA
>JAUZNK010063489.1:0-31211 GCA_035046665.1 Euphysa ruthae
TATATGTTTTTACGCATCTTAATGTGTAAAGTACATCGGTGTTTTGACATATTCTAAACTGTTATTGCGGTTTCAAACAAATGAATTTAAAAAAAATTAAAAAGATCTGATAGCATGCTTCTCTTCAGAAATTAAATGTCAAGTCTGGGGGCAAAAATGAAGTTACCCTGTCAACAAAGAACTTTCAGTTCAACTTCGATCAATTCGCGTTATAAGTTTCCAACCATTTAGGTCAGATACCTTCATCTACTGTCAAAACAATAAAAATTTTTTTTTTTATTCCTGATTTTATCAACCATTTTCTTCCATTTTCAATTTTGAGTTTTACTTTAGTAAAACTCGAACAGAGTGCAACCACTCAGCATCAAATTTCGATAATAGGAAACTGTTACACACCATAAAGGACAAAGATCTGCTGAGTATTCCATCGTTTAATAATGCGTCCGTGATTAGAATAAATCTCTGGTTTCTTTTGTAAAATAATTTGATAATTTAAAATTAAAATTCTTTTTTTTTTTTTTAATTTATTTTATCTGGTTATTTTTACTACTATTTTGCGCATGATCTTGATATAATTTTGTAAAGAACTAAATAAATGGTGTCACTCCTTTCGTCAAATTTTTGTGTGAGTAACTCCATCCAATTGTCTTTTTAATAAAATCTTTTCTAATTACAAATTTTCTTTTCAGAAATAATTGTATAATTATTAATATATAATTTAAGAAGTTTGTATTTAGAATATTAATAGAAAACATGTTTCAATTGGCTAAATTCAAGACCTGCTTTATCATCAAAATATACTCACTGTCACAGCTAAATACGTTACAAGAAACGGCTTGCTTTTGTATGTACGCTTGCTTTCTATACCATGGCGTTATCTTACGTGTGCGGTAACTTTCTCCACCACCACAGGACTTTGTGCACTCCGAATAAACACTCCACTCGCTACTATCTACAACAGAAAAATGCTGAACCGTGAAATGAAGCAAAATTAAGCTTGGAATGAAACGTTAAAAAACCTGAAAATTTTAATTTTTTTTTTTTTAGGTAATATTCAAAAGAGGTTTTTAAAGAAAATGATGAAGCAGTCTGTTCATAGCTCAGTTTTTTATGCTGTTTTTCCTATAAAAAAAAAAAATGGCAAAAATTTTAAAAAGGAATCTTATCACCACGTCACGTGTTTTTGACTGATATTAAAACAATGAGAAGTGATTACTTGAGCTGCTGGCTAACTATGTTTGGGATGTTATAAAGAAATATCGAAGACATGCAAGTTAGTCTTAATTTTACGTTAAACTGCAATTAAATTAAAACAAATTTACGTTTTCTCCAGATAGCATCAGCAATTTTGTCAGTAATTTTGTCAGCAATTTCGTCAGCAACTTCGTTATACCGCTCATCATGTGATTTACCTTCTTTAAAAATAACAAAACTTTAGGTAAAATTTATTGTGACCCTTCCTTTCTGAAGTCAGAGAAACTCTTCTGATTTAAAACAAAAAACAGGCAACTCGCCTATCGTATTATCAGAACCCTTATATTTTGAAAACGATGACAATTACCAATAAAACCACCCCATACGTCGCTTTGACTTGCTTTTAGAATTTTTTTTTTTAATCTGCTCTTCGCCACTTAACAGAAATGTTTTTCCGCCTGAAATAGAGAGTCTTTTAGAACTTTTAGTCTTTTAGTTGGCATAACAGAGATTTCTCGGAAGAATTTCACTTTACTATGAATATTTTGATAAACATGGGAAGCCTATTTCGCTTATAGTGCATGGCCATCTGTCCCGTCATGGTAACCACATGAAAATTTTACGGTGCTAGCAATCATTTGCAATTTTTTGAAACTAAGACTATAAGGGAACAAAAAGATAACTTATTCCAGTTTATTTTTGTCTGACATTTGTTTAATTTACAGACCGGAAAATTATGGCGTCATAAAACAGTAAAAGTATAAGTTTAGTTGCGTTGGGATGCATTGTCATATTTTGCCAATTATAATTTGCCAATAAAAATATATTTTGCCAATTCTACATCCCTGATTTTTTTAATATAATTCTATCCAATTCACGTGACAACTGTAAATTTTACATACCAGAGCACATTTTGGTCTGTAAAATGCTGTAAAAAAGTAAAAATGGACAAAACTTCTTGAAAATACTTTTTTATGTACGTTCTACACACTGGTTGAGAGTTTGAACTCGATTCCTCAATGGTTTTAAAGATATCGTACGTTCAGTACTTAGCAGAATTTGTTTTGGAATACCGATTCGTTTAAGTAGAAACCGGCATTTAGGCTTTGAAATAGCTCAAAATTGTTTAGAAAACAGCAGGTACAGATGAGTTACCGGCAGAAGCACTGAAAGCACTAGATGAACAAAATATGAAAGACTAACATCACTTGGTAACATAATATACAACAACGGAATGATACCAACAGAAATGAAGCACTCTGTATTTGTAACTCTACTTAAGAAACCCAAAGCAATGATTTGTACAAAGTTTAGAACAATAAGCTTAACGAATTATGTTACTAAACTACTCTTCAAAATAATACAACAAAAAATGGCTGATAAGATTGATAAAGAAGTGAGTCGATTATAGAATGGTTTCCGACCTGGAACAGGTACACGAGAGGGAATATTTAATCTACGGACAATACTTGAAAGAGCCACTGATGTCAAAAAATATGTGTATATGTATATGGGCTTTACAGATTACAAAAAAGCTTTTGAACGAGTCAAACATTTAAGAATGATAGAATGCTTATCAGAAATTGGGATGGATGATAAAGAATTACAAATAATACCCAAACTTTATTGGGAACAGTCAACGTCTGTTAGAACAGAAAGTGGAATAAAATCTGAATTTAAAATAAAGACAGGAGTGCCACAGGGCTGTGTACTATTACCAAATTTATTCAATTTGTACACTGAGAAAATATTTAGAGGTAGAAGATGTGAAAGGAGTAAATATTGGAGGAATGAATATCAGCAATCTACGATATGCAGATGACACAGTCTTACTTGCAGAAGGTCCTAGGTTTTTACAATCTTAACTAACAGCTGTGAATGAAAAAGGTATACCAGGAAAATGAACATCATCAAAACAAAATCAATGGTTATAATCAGGAAAAAGCTAGTGCCTAGCAATAGTATCAGTGTAGAATGGAAACCAATACAATAAGTGGATAAAATGTTGTACCTTGGTTACCTGGCAACAGAAGATGAAAAAAGTGACAAATAAATTGCAAGAACTACTTTTGAGAGTATGGTAAAGTTTTAACATCAAGAAGTAGAAACATTGAATTGAGATCACACATAACTAAATGTTATATTTGGTCAAAACTTTTATATGCAGCAGAAGCATGGGAACTAACTAAAGTAGCATCTGACAAACTAGATGCTTCTGAAATGTGGCTATAAAAGAGAACGTTAAGAGTATCATGGAAAGAACACAAAACTAATGGAGAAGTTTTACACAAGATGAAAAACTAAAGATCATTATTAAATACTATTAAAAAAAACAGTTTCAATCAGAAGAGATGAAATACAACGAATACTGATTTAAGGAAGGCTAAATGGTAGAAGAAGATGGGGGAGATCGAGAACAATGTGAACAGATAGCATCAAGGAGTGGACAAAAATACCATACAATGACTGTATCAGAGCGGCACAAGGTCGAGAACGATGGAGATACATGACAGCCAACCTGTTGACCACGGATGGCACATAATGATGATAAATAGAACGTATTTAGAACAAATCTGAATGTTGTAAATGAAAACGAAGATGTTTGTGGGTTTTAATCTGCTTTCAACTAATATTTTTATTTTGGTTCCAGTTACAAAAAGTGAAGGTATGATAAATTACTCTTGTTCTTAACCAATAGTCAGCAAAACTGCATAACAGATGGCCTAGAGTTTTTATTTGATACCTGAGTAAAGACAAAAATCCAAAAAAACCTGACTGCTTATGTAGCGATATTGCTTAGAGACAAGTAATTGACCTAGCATAAAAAATGAAATAATTTGAAGGAAATCACGAATGTTGCAAAGATCATAAGAAAAGAGATGCTTAATGAACCTACGTGAAAATTTAATGGTAGCTTCAAAGAATACAAATTACCACCTCAGCTGCCGGCACTGGTAAAGTGGATAATTGCTGGGCCAAGTGAAGAACTAGAGCAAGAAGTCAGAATAGAGTCAGTAAATTGAACAGTGACAAGTCTGAGATAGTTATTAATGGAGTCGTTGAAAAAAAGTATCAGTGAGTTACAGTCCAAGTGGTACTAGTAGCAAAAGCGATATGCCAAAAATGAGAGAAACGCCATTATCAGTTGGTTTTGGTCTAGCTATACACCAGAAAACACGCAGTGCAGAGTTACGGGTGATGCTTTCATACATGAATTTGTGTATAAATTACAAACGTGTCCAGAGAATCAAAGATGCTGTGGTGAGGAATGTGAGGAGCAAAATAGTAGAAAACTATAAAATTTACATACCATCAGATTTTTCTCCAACAAATAAATTATGTTTCGCGATAGACAACCGCAACCTGAAAATAGACAATCGTGGAGGAAAACACCATTTCCTTGAAACAGCAATTGAAGTATTTTAGGAAAAAGAAGTAAATAGCATTACTCAATGAATTAGATCATTCCAGTAAGGTATCGCAGGGTGTTCTGTTAACATGGTTTCTCATTGCTTTTAAAGAGCGTCTAGAGGTAGATCTACCAATCCATCTTGGTCGGTATGAATTTTCAGTTGCTCCACGGTCAATGTTTCATTCAGATTGTTCAATGAACATGGGGTCCCACAAAGTTTGAGATAGAATAGATCACCAAAGGAGACGGTTCCGTGATTGAGATGCTGGTTCTGGTGCAGAACAATATACTATATAATATAATATATATATAATAGTCTTAGATAGAATTATCATGTTTGATGGTATGCGCATTGTTAATAAATTTGAAAAAGTCACATGCAAGGACTTGGCTGATGTGTTTGTCCAACAAATTTTATGTGAGTCCAATGATTATCAAGAGGTTGCTATGATATTCAACCGTTATATGATATCTTTTTATAGTCAAAAACCAGAAATAAAATAACCAAAGGTGTGTCAGTCCGTAACAACATAGCAGACAATACGAATATTGAGAATGTAAGGTTAATTTTACTCCTATTTCATGATCACATAAACATTGAGCTTATTGTTTACCTTGGCGAAAAAGTGGTTTCTGCTTGCGAAATAATGCAAAAAGACTTCGTGGTTGTTTGCGAAAATAAGATTAAATTATAAGATAAGATGTATGAACCCGTTATGACTGACCAAGTGCTATGGTTGAAGTTAGTTTTTTCCGATGCAAAACTGGGTGAAAAACTAACTGATGTAAATGCCACAAAAATGAGATGGGCTGTAACGAAATGTTTCACTGCAAAGATTGCAAAAAGGAAGGCGACCAGGAGGATGAGAAAAATGGAGATGACGATGATAGCGAAGATTAAATTTAGACGAGATGGGTGAAAGGGAATGTGTTTTAATAAAATTTCTCATTACGAAAATTGTTTTTGTTTTTGTATAATGGGAAGACTCCTGCCTTCTACTGTGTGCTCTTCATTGAAAATTGCCTAATTTTCAGCATGTCCAAATTGCAAATAAAGGTAAAATTCTCCTGTATAGGCAAATTTCAGAGGTTATTTTACAGACTGTCTTTTCAAGAACTGACCAGACAATATCTTCAAAACCAGTGACCAGACAATATCTTCAAAACCAACCAGACAATATCTTCAAAACCACTGACCAGACAAAATCTTCAAAACCACTGACGGGAACTGGTTCAAACCTTCAACAAATGTATAAATCGTACATAAAAATGTATTTACTTTAAGTTTTGTCTATTTTTATCTTTTTTAAAGAAGTTTACAGACCAAAACTCAAAATTGCGCTCTGGCCTGTAAAATGAACAGTTTTCACGTGACTTGGATAGAATTAAGTTTAAAAGGTTATGCATATAGACCCCTATATTTGGCAAAAAATGACAATGAATCCCAATACACATCAAGTTATAGTAGTTTTAGGTTTTATGACGTAGTAATATTGCGGTCTGTAAACTACACAATTGTCCGAAAATTTATTGGAATGTATTTTGTTTTTTGTTCCTTATTTGTCCTTCTTTTGAAAAAATATATCCACGTGGTTACAAATGGACATGCGCCAAATGGACATGCAAGTCAAGGAGTACTTTTAAGCATATAATCTTCAAATGCCAGTAAAAATACCAGGTGTTTATATAGTTATTGTGATCGAGAAAACATTATATTTTTGAAAATATTCTGCAAGAAAATAGGAAAAATATATATTTACCAGAATGAGCTGAAAATTGCAAGATAGATATAATCCTTTTTGATTTTATAGGTAAACACAATAAAGCAAACCAGTGTTTTCATAACTTATTTTTGTGTCAGCGTGATCATGACTAAAACGTCGTAACTATAATTTGAAAAGAAATAATACCCCAAAACGTTATACAATAAAACGTTATATAAATAAAACCAAAGAAGGCAAGACCTCTCCGCATGAATTTGAAGATTCATCAAATTATATTTGTAAAATTATTTTAGCGATAGAACAAACAATATATTTCGATGTTCAAAATTTGATAAAAATTTTGATAGCTGGCTTTGGTTTTCTTAAATAATGTCTAACAATCTATTTAACTAGTATATTTAATTACCCAATTTAAAGAATCATTAATTAATCATGAATCGCATAAAAACATTTGCGAAAATGAAATACGTGTTGCATATTCACTTACCAGTTAAAGGTATTCCATTTATTACAAGTGAGCCAATAAAAAACCACAAAAAATTTTTCAGTGACATCTAAAGAAAAGCGAGAATTATGTCGCTATAAATAAAAATAACCAAATCTGTCGGCGCAGGAAAGCTAATATATAATAAAATAGTTTATAATATGAGCGAAATGTTCATCGATGCATTTATTGATATATTATTTATCGATAAGGAGTTAAATAAATATAATTGCTTCAGCAATTTATGAGGCAAATAAAGATTTATTTTAATTCTGGGTCCATTCAACAACATACGGTAAAAATTTTATTTTTATCAGGCGTTTGAATAGACTTAGTGCAATCTGAGAGAGCAACAACCCGATTGTATTATTGCAGATGTAAAGGATGCTTTAACATTAATATCAATTTGACATTCGTATGAATTCCATATTAAAAATCTCCCAAGAGAAACGCGCTATAGAATTTTTTTAGTGTACTCCATTGTCAAACGAGTGTCTGTGTTCACACACACCTTTTACATAGAAACTGCAACACAACAAACCTTACAATCTTGTTTAGGCGAACCTGCTTTACGTTTTGGGAGTTCAGGCAACTACAAATCTTCTTAATATCTTTTTAAAAAAAGCTCTTTAAAAAACCGCATAAGGATCAAAAATGATTATTCCGACTTTCCAAGAACCTGCTATTTAGTGCTGTGCTTTATCTAGCGGTGTGCTGTATCTTGCCTAGGAATTTATTTATTCTAATGAAGAAATGAGTAAGTATCTAGTAAAAAAGCTATATTCCTTATTTTTTTGAGAACATTTTCATTATAAAAGTATTACAAAAAAATTAAAATTAAAAAACTATCCAGTACCAAACTTTTGGGCCAGCCGGACCGAAGTGTTTGGTTGACGATTAATTGCTTTTGATAGAATGAATTTGCTTCCATGAAAATTTCTCTGTTTTTTCGCCACAGAGAGAGACACTAACTGTAGCAAAATGAAGCTTGAATGTGGTGGTATTCTAAAAATTTCAATATTTTAAATTAGGTTGAATTTTGTCCAAAAAATTCAAAGTCCTTCCAAGCAAAATCATATTTTTCTACAAACTTTGTTTTCGTTCAGCTAGCCGATCTTCAGGTAATGAACGGTTGGTAAATTTTCAAGTCGGTAAGTTATTTTTTCAAAAGTTATCAACTGCACCGCGCCTTAAAACCGTGTTCTGAAAAAACCACTGATAAATATAAGAAACAATGAAATAAAGCCTGTATCTCAAAATATTTATGTTTCATTGATTATCATTAATTTCTTTGTACTTTTAATTATGCATATTATTGACTATTCACAAGAACTGTAAAAACATCTAGTAATAATTGAATTATCAGTTTTTGGACATCATGGAGATAATTTTTAACTAAACGATTCATCAACACAATTTCAAAGAAAATTATAGTAATATAAAAACTAAGCGATAAAATCATAAATCTCAATCTTGTATATATGTAATTGAATAAAAAAAATTTTTTTAACATGTCAGATCCATACAATACTCTCTTTGTTTCCACAATGGCATCAACAAAAACTTTTTTGGTAGCACGTAACATTTTCCTTCTTGCCTTCACACCTACTGACGATTTTCGATCCAATACCATAACACCGTCAGAATCTAGCTTGAAACAAAACTGTTCCGTCAATGTACCATATTCGATATTCAGGATGTCAATTGTTAATAAAACTCCTGCAGCACTATCATTAAAACCAATTACTACTGATGATTGATCAATTTCAATTGTTGATTGGGGCAAAAACATCTTTTGGGCACCACTTCCATGTAACACCATTGATAGATTCGTTATTGTTCTGCGTTTTCCCGTTCAAAAATTTGCTTAGGAGTTTGTTATCACTATAATCTTGAAATATTGGTGTTACGTTTTTTGGAACAATGGCTGGGAAAAAATGGCTGGAAGACCTTCAGATTCTTTATACCTTATGCCGGGATCAATTTTTCTTGCTTAAAATATACACCAGCTGTCTTCAAACCTTGGAAACATACGATGCAGAACAATGAAAAAGTACAGCGCCGATTGCTTTTTTCATTTGGTATATGTTACTTCCAGCATTCTGCCTAATAGCAAGCCTAAAAAAGTTTTGCAACTTATTGATTGTTTATCAGTCAAACGCCCTTTTGCCATCTAATGTCTCTGTCTGTCTCCGGTTAGTCTCCATTGCTCCAACAAAGCTAAAATGATTGATAGGGCAATCGTAGATGTTCCTAAATACTTCGTACGCTTCAGGGTGACTCTTTTTTCTGGATTGCCATGTTGAGTATGCATTGTATAACTTTGAAAAGCACCTGACAATCCAGGCATTTACTGGATTCATTAGCTAAGGCGGTAAAAACACCGTTAAGGGAAGAATATCCTCTTCTTTGCCACGATCCATCACAAAAGAGAGTAATGTCAGTCTTAACCGACCGGAATTCATTAGCTGCACTTACCATTGATGTCTCTGCTGCCTGACGATAAATTTCGTGCATTTTAAACTGGAAATCCTTGAATACGGCCGTTTTTTATTGGAGCTGGTAAGTTCGTTAATCCGCAAACTTGCTGTATGCTCTTTTCCGATTGCACGCATTACAAGAACAGATCAATAAATAATTTCAAATGGATTTTTACCAGCTGCATTGCTACTTGCTGCACTCTTACTTGTAAATTTCTCCACGAATATGTTGACGTTGTGCAATATAAATCAAATAAAACGGACAACAAATTTTTCTTGGACATATCTTCGCATGTCAATACTATGGAAAATTTATGACAATGAGGACAAGTTTCAATCAAATTAATAATAGGTTTCAAAATCCTAGGATCAATAAGAAGAAAACAAGGTGGTAGATTGCAAAAACTTGTGTTGTTATCACTTGTGTCGTTTGTGATCAGGTCGGGTTCAGTATGAGTGGTTGCGGTGGTTGCGGTGGAAGTTTTGATTCTTATCTTCGTTGCTAATGAAGATGACAAATTTGTAGGTGAAGAAGACGATGGCGGATGATCAACAGCAATATTAATAGCAGTGGAAGGAGTTGCAACATTATCAGTGAATACGTTCTTGGTTTATTGGTTACCATGAAAAACTCCTGTTTTGCTAATTTTCTTCCTGTTAACTCTCCTCAAATTTGCGTCTTGTTTTGGTTTTTGTTTCATTTCTTTACGTTAATATGATTTGGTTTTAGGAAAATTCCCACCCGGATAAAACCATCTCGAAAAACTCTCAACCGGAAAATTTCCACCAGGAGAACAATACTTAGGAGAATTCCCACCCGGAGAATTCCAGAACTTTTTATTCCAGCTTTGTACCATACACGGTTTATCCCTGTATATATGTATTGTTTTTAAACAAAACTCAGGCTACGTATGTACGTATATTTCGTAAAATTATGCATGGAGTCGACAACCCCACAGATTTTATGGTTTAATTTGAAAAGAGGGCAATCAACTGAATCATGGCTATCAAAAACCAAGTGAAATGTTGTTTCTATCATCTATGTGCTAACGTGTGGAAAAATATACAAGCCATGGTCTTCAACAGAGATATCAAAAAGATCTTGAATTTTCACTTAGTATGCGAATGGTATGTGTCACGGAGTTTTTACTACATGCCGATATAGCGCAAGGTTTTGACAACGTTGCGGAAAATATTAGTCAAATCTACCATCAAGGCACCGATCCCACACTGGATTACTTCAAAGATACGTACGTTGGACGCTTCTAACGTAATGCTCCACGAGGTAACCCCATATTTGAAGCTAAAATTTGGAGCATGTCCAATCGTAGAGCAAGTGTACTACCAAGGACTAACAACAGCTTCGAGGTTTGACATCAAAGTTTCCAAAATCACTCTATGTTTTGGCGCATTTTAGACCTTTTAAGAGACAAGGAAGTATTATTAGAGTGGGTATGACTCTGCATCTAGCAGGACATCAGCCGCCATCGCAGAGAAGAAATTACTAGGAATGCAATAGGCGTATGTTGACAATTGTCGACGACTATCTTTACCACCAAGAAATTCCTTATTTGAGAATCATCGGTTATAATATACATCGATTTTAATATTTATATTACGTTCAAATAAATGTGTAAAAATTTTCTGACAATGACCCTTATTATAGATTGTCATTTTTTAACCCTTACTTGATGCTCTATTTTCCATTCCTACTTGGAAGGTAAGGGGGTAGATTGAATTGGTCCAACTGGTGGTTTTTCTTTTGTCAAAAACACCGATTTGCATTTTAGGCTGAAAATTCGTGACTAATCTAAAGCCCATCTTCTCTTCGTATGATGGTAAACATGCTTTAAGTGAATCAATTTTTATGGAGATTAATTTTTGAGAACGAATAATTCTATAAATTATTTTTACAAAAAATAAAAAGCGTATTTTTAGATACTATATTTCATGTCATGTCATAGTAGAAGTTGTTGAATATAACAGATAAGAAAGATTAAATTGTTTATCTTTCAAAATTCAATATGCTTGCAATCATTCGATTGCAAGCATATTGAATTCGCAATCTTCATTGCAATCATTCGATTGCGCGAATGGAGGAGAAATAAAGCCATTATCACAAAAATTTAAAATCTTTTGAATCTGAAAAAATTGTTTTATACCTGACGCTGTATCCAATGGGAGTTTTCCAGGTGGGAATTTTCCGGATACCTTATAGTTTCTCTAAAAAATATGGCACAAAACCTTTTCTCACTTCATCACAGCAGGTTTTCAGAAAATTTTATGTATTTTACATGAAAACATGTTGGCTAAAGCTCTAGAAACACCTCAAATCTTTCTTCACATGAAAACAGGATAACAAGTAGATGTTTTTTTAGGTAAAAAACGGCCGTTAAGGTCAGTTGCTAAAATTTTCTGCTCCAAGGTATTCACACTTGTACTTTACAATAATTCATTTTAAACTAATTTTTAAATCATTTTTTCCATAATTTAAAGTATGGAAAAATCCAGGTTTTTAAATTTTAATAAAATTTCCACCCCGTACGATCATTAAACAGTTCTTTAGATAATCTATTTTACATGATGTATTCAATGAGACAATAAAAAAAGAATGATTAACAAAAATACGTAATCAAGAGTTTAAAATTTTTTTAATTGAAACTTATTTGCAATTTAAGCTGACGCTTTTATTCTCACTAATTTTCGGATTACGCTGGTATTTCCTCATAGGAAGATTTTCCTGTTTCATACATTTTATAATTACAGTATTTATATTGAGTAAACGTACAAAAGTTATTTATATTTATATTTATTACTTCCCCTTATCTAAATCTTGTAGGTAAGGCATTGTTTATATTACATTGAAATTATCAAAATGATAACTTGTCATACAATAGAGGCGGTAGTTATAGCCCGTTTACTGAGCAATGGGGTGATTTGGATCATATCGCGTGTAAAAGTTTTTTTTCAAATGTAAAAGCGAAGGTTTACATTTAAGAAAATTGGTAATAGTTCCATAAAAATAATTTTTTAGTCTAATTTTATTTATTTTAATATTATTATAATATCATTTTATTTATTCTAATATTATTTTTCTGAAAAATTTTTCGATTCAATTTCTTAAAATTGATCATAAAATTTTATAGCTTAAAAAAATCATCCTTTTTAAACCTTATATTTATAAGATTTCCCTTTTCTAAGTGGATATGTTTCATATAGTGCCTTCTTGGAATAAGCTCTTTCTCAAACAAACATCCCGTCTGTCCATAGGGATGTTTACTAGGGTATCCTCCCTCGAATATGGTCTTTCTCAAGTAAAATTTCTCTCTCATAGGCATGTTTCCTAAAGTGTCCTCCATCGAATAAGCTGGTTCTTAAGTAAGTATTCCCTTTTCCCCGAGAAAAATTTTCTAGAAAGTTCTCGCTCCATTAAAGTCTTTTTAGAAAAAACAACTCTCTTCCTCATGAGCAGAGCATATTTTGTTGTGCGTTTTGCCTCTAATAACATCCCTTTCGTATGCTGTAATAAACCCTGTCCCGAGTTTATTACAGCATACCTGTTCTGTCCACTTTATGCTCATTTTTGCACCCAAATAATTTAAAAATATAATAATACCCGTGTTTTATTAACTTTTTTGACATACTTAAGGATCGGAAAGATTTTAACTCATTATAACAACACTAATTAATGATGTATATAGACCAATAATAGTTGAATATATAGAACTAGTTGAAATACTAAATATACAGCGTCATTTGTCCACCAGTATCAAAATACTTCCGGGTATTACCCTGGATATGTCTCCGTAACACAAAAATCAACTGTACTATGCAAACAGTTGTTTAACAGATAACAGTCAAGCAAACAGAAAGTTGAAACTAATAAGGGTCTTAAAAAGTTTTTAAATGACTTTAAAAAATAAGTTATTAAAATCAAGGGTTTCTATCAGCTTACACCATGAACGATTGGAATAAGCACTAGACTATTACGGTATTCAATTGTTACAACTTTCCTCCAAATGTCATACTTTTCAATTATTTATTTATTTAGGGTTTTGTGAAGAAATCCTCAAAGTCATTTTTGTCACACAATTTTCAAGTATAAGGTTCATTAAAGACATCTGTGATATTCACAAATTTCCCTGATCGTAACATAAACCACCTATCTCTACCTTTATCTGATAACTTGGTTAATAAGTTTTTCTCTGAATAAATTGTACCGCGACTTTCTAATTCTGTTAGTTTTTTCACAACTTGACTAATAGGGTTTGCAGCCTTCCGGAAAAACTTTTTCAAAACCTGCATATCGTTCTCAAAAAGGAATGCTGAAATTTCATCAAGCGAAGTGTTGAATTTGCGACAGTCGTCAAAATCATGCTACGTTTTGTGAAGGTATATGATCTTTGCCTTTGAAACAATTGTTGCAGAAGTCCATGAGCGTAACGCAACTAATTGTCAGTGCGGTTTTCTTCATTTGAATCCAACATAATTCTCATAGCAACAGACAAAGAAAGGAAATGGAAATAAGTTTCTTTGCTAATCACATTACGTAAAATGATTACACCTGAATATAAAAGGAACTGTCTGAATTCAGTGGCCTTCCAACGCTTAACTTCCTGAAATCATCTTGGTTGTCTAGGAAAATCAGTTGGCATTTTCCCATTTAATTCAGACATTTTTTCAGACATAATATGTATTTGTTGAGCTGACAATTTACAGCAACGAGGTCCTTCTATCAGATATGACAACAAGCGTCGAACTACTCCAAGACACATAAGGTGCATATAGTCGAGAACAAAACCACTAACAAAATCTATACCACTGTCTATTAAAGCAGTATGTTTTAATTGGTGAATATTGAGGTATAACAACTGGTTAAAACTGAAAACATTGCGAAAATGACACTGAAGTCGATGAAAAACAACCCTTCCATTGTGTGTTCTTTTAACCAAGCACAGTTCACAAGCATGAAATACACTGTGTCCTTTGTTGCACTTGAGGAAAACGCAAGCAGCAGCATCATATATAAATGCTCTAATGACCACAGTATAATTTTTCTCATCATAAGTGAGTGAAACCGTCATCCCTTAATTGCTCATACTCAACTAAGAATTTGTGAAGGAACTCTTCAACTGAATCTGGTTTCTTGTACTTTCATCAGGACTAATTTCAAGTGCAGTGTTAATGGCAGTGTCTCTTTGTCTAGACAATCTCATGCGATGGGTGAAATTCACCATCGAGGCACGAAACAGTAAAATGAAGTCATTTATTAAAATTAATCATATCAAATTTTTCAAATTATACCAATAACAACGAGCCTTCAAAAACGTTTAAAATTTAGGATAACCAGACAAAAACTACCACGGTCTAATAACATGACAAGTTATTTATTAAGTCTCAAATTAAAAATTTCAGTTTGAAATTATTTCAAGCAAATGGAAGTTGGCAACAAGAATCTTTGTTATGCCTATAACATGCAATGTCTTGGTCGCATCTATGCTATGCTTGTTAAGTTTGGGAAATTTGGGGTTAATCTAGAAGTGCTAGTCTTTCCAAGTTAACTTCTCTGCAAAATAAATTCATGAGAATAAACCATAAAACTAGCAAAGTTATTAAATCTCATTATTTAGTAGAATATTTACACTGCGTATTTATATGGGAGCAAAAACATTCGCTGTTACAAACTGTGCTTAAAGAATATTGTGTAAATCGAACTAATTGTGTTCACAATTTGAAATCAATAAGAAATATAACATATCTTATTTTACGGTTTTTAAATCACATATCTTATTTCTATTTCTTTCTTCTTCTTCTTTTTGTTATTGTATATATTAAAAGAAAAAAAAGAAGTAACCAAAGCAATAAATTCAAGTGCTTTTTCAAAATATCTACTTGACTTTATATAATCACATGGTTTCACTTGCTGTCCAAAGCTTCGAGTTATTGGCTCAAAAAGTACTTCGTATCCCTACCACGACACTGTAATGATTGTATTTAGGAAGTTTCATAAACATAAATATATTTGATTTATCAAATGTTGTTCTTATAACTTAAGGAAAAAAAAACTATAAGTATAGAAACCCCTGTCTGGGTATCATAAACATAAAAATTTCATAATAAACATGATTAAGTGGCATAATAAACATGGTTAATATGCATAAAATTAAGAAGACATAAACAAAAATTTATCAGTAAAATATAACAGAGTGTTGTCAACTTGAATTAATCAACAAGATTGAATCACTTTCAAATGATAAAAGAGGTTTTAAGCAAATGAGTTATCACAAATCAGCCATTTTACTTCTGGTAAATTAAGTTATCATGCATGAAATTTTTTTTTACAATTCAAATCAGCCTTGCACCTAAAAATAATATGATATTTAGGAATGATTCATACCAGCTTTATTGTTTATTAGTTTGATTGCTAACAAATTTTGACTAATGGTCGTATAATGAGTTTTTCTCGACTAAATCTAGACGTCAATATCAAATTGCCAAATTGAAGTCGAGAACGCGACTCTAAATAACGGTAAAATAAGGATGCGCGACGTCGACGTGGTTTAGAGGTAGATATAAGGTTGTGCGCCGGTTGGGTTTGTGCAATATCAAACCAAATTCTAAATCAAAGTAAAAAAGAAAGTTGATTATTTGCTATCGTACATAATTTACGTGCATGCTTCGAAAATGCCAGAGTCTCGAACAAGAAAGAAAATATCGTTTATTATTGTATATATATTATATCACATATATTAAATAGAAGCAGGCCCAAAATGAAGCCTTGTGGAATACGATGTCCATCCATTGGTTAACCGTCGAAATCGATTCAGCACTTTGTTTCCTTAATTGGAAGTAGCTTTATGTTAACTGCAAACTTTCCAGATAAACAGTTTGCGGCATGTCTACCTAGGAAGAGATTATGTGGGATGCAGTCAAATTTCTTTGATAAGTCCAGTAAAATGGTTCCTATTTACCTTTCTTTCTTTTCTTCTTTCTTTGTCACGAATTGTAAAATAACCGGCAGAAAATTTTAACGCATTTTGGCAGTTTCTTATTGGATTAAATAAGGTAATAAACATTTTTACCGATAGAGTTGTCATTTTGATTTGGAAATATGCGTAATGCATTGTTGTTAGGCTAGGGCTTCTAAAAAAAGTATTAATGAAATGTCTCGTTCTGCTGATGAGTTGAAAAAATGGCGCCTGGAAGAGTTTAAAGCATATTTAGCTTCAAAGAAAATTCCCCTTGGTGGTAAGACAAAAAAAGTTTAAAGTTAACACCATGGTAACAGCGAAAATTATGCACATCTTTCAAAGCAATTAACATATACTCTTGCGTAACTTAAATCCAAAAGCATCATTAACGAAATGCTTACTTTCTTATAAAAGCCTGAATCTTTTAGTCGATATTCCATCGATTTTTATGAAAAAAATTAAAATAGTTTTCTTGCTTTAGCTTTCTCTTTTATGTTATTTTTTTCTTTATCTTCTTTATTATTGTTATTACTGTTATTATCATTATTATTCTGTCACAATGAATTGTCATTACTTGAAAATTTAGAACTAATAAAAACGTTTTAAAAAACGAAAAAACGAAAATAATACCAATGACCAATATATAAATGCATATATTTATTTTTTTTTTTATTAAAATTTTTTTTAAGAAATACTTATATATGTAGCTAAGTATGTAAATACGAGATACATCTTGTCAGAAAGTCGAAGACGATATTTGTTTGAAATAAATTCAAGCAATCTTTTCATAGACCCCGTATTTAAAATTAACAATAAATAAAATACGAAATACGATATCATGAAGTTAACAGTATTAATACTTCTTTGAAAAAAATTAAAACTATAATATTACTACGTAAAAATTAAAACACGTTTTAAATTATACTTGTATGTTGAAAAACTACGTTCGTTGTCTCTTAGTTTTTTATTTGGAATGTTAACGCTTAAAACATGTTTTTAAATTATGCATAAGAGTACTTATTAAAATTAGCCGTTGCTAAATTTTCATGGAAAAAAGGAGAATCTAGAATATTTCAAGGTGTAATCAGTTAGAGTGTTTCATTGTTTTGAAAAAATGCGAGGTACATGTTAAAGTTGCAAACGTAAAGTAAGACTAAGGATAAATTTTTTTTGTTGAAACAAACTATTAGGACTAATTTTGAAAATGCGACTAAAAATTGTCGATAAGACATAAAATTTCATCAAAATAATAGTTCCTTTGATCTCAGCAAGTCGACCTACCACACAACCTGGTAAAACACAAATAGCGCCAGGCATTAGTAGTTAAAATTTTTCGAAAACTGTTTTAATTAAAAAATATTATATTTACAATGATGAAATATACCAGTTACGACTGGTCATTTGGTTGATTTTGGCACTAAATGCTTGTCTAACATGCTGAGACGGAAAATTCTATGCACTAGGTTTTTACCACGTGACAAAAAAAGAAAATGCGAGAATTTGTTCGCATTTCCAGACTAATATTTCTTTTATTGACTGTGGTTTTAAAAATTTTTTTTTTTTGGCCGAAGAAATTAAAACATATTTGTTATAGCTCTCATAAAACATCTTTTGACCTCCTAAACTAATCATTCTATTTTTCATGACATCTAGTCTTATAGCCCACCTAGATTGTTTTAGGTAGACTGTTCTCGGCTCACCTCGTGGTTTGTTCCTAGAAAAGCTTATTTGCTATGATGCAATTTTGCAAGATATTGTGTTATATTTTGATTTTTCAAATCAAATTACGTACACCAGAAAAAAATACATATAAAAGAGTAGTGAAAACAAAACTTTAGATTTAATAAAACACTTTCTTATAATTTTGTATTTCCTATGGGGAAATACAAAATTATAACAGCTATAATGGATAAGTTTACAAAGACATTAAACTGAATGGTTAAATTATTTTAAAATAACGTATTTTAAGCTTAAATCCTTTATCACATGCGAACTAAATTAACAGGATAAGTCCATTAGGAATAAACTCATTTGGAATAACCCCAATTGTCATAAAGCTTTTTGGTGTAAACTTATTTGGTATAATTATAAAAACAGATTCGGTATAAACCCAGTTGGTATTCTGTTATAACATCTGTGATTGAATTACGTAAGCATGGTTTATATATCTGGTCTAATACATACAAAACATACAACTCTTTCTCATACCTTACTTATAGTAGTTATCTTGTACCACACACAAAGAAGAGCATCAGATCAATTCTCGCTAAAAGAGTAGTTTAAATCGTTTTAAATACAAGCGATGGTTAGAAGAGTCAAAACAAATTTTAATAAATATAAATCTACTTTTACATCACTAACTATTTGTACCAATGATTTACTCACTTGCAATATAAATATGAAATAAAACTATATTTTATCATCTCTCCTACATGAACACAACATTAAAAAACGTTTGTCAAAAGAAAGGATTATGGTGACTAGTTAAATAGTTTAAATCTTATTTCAATGGTAACTAATCCACGTTAATGTTTTTAATATTTCTTTTGGTAATTTTGAATTATTTTTCTGGGAGTAAAGTAATTCCTAACATGAAGTAAATTTTGGAAAAAAAGCATGTATATTTTTTGTAGATATTTTGAACTGGTAAGTATTTATAATGCAGATACCAAGTAAAAAACAGAATGAAATGCTACGGAAAAAAAATTTATAAGTTACAGTTAATAAACGTTTACGGAAAGAGACGATTATGGTGACTAATTAAATAGTTTGAATCTTATTCCGCTTAGGTTTCAAAGCGGAGTCATAACAGAGCTGATCAGCAATTAAACCAAGTTTATTTAAATTTCATACTGCAAAACAGTCACTAGCAAAGAATGAGTTGCACAGAAATAGTTTCAAATTATTTAAATTATGTTATTGGTAAACTATCGGAAGTATATTTATTCATAGAAAAATTGATTTGGTTTTATCCTCTGAGGAAGTACGGATGTTCTTCCGTCGTAGCACAACCAATTTAAGTACCTCACATGATATTTCATGAAAGCCTTGCAGCTGTGAAAAAAGGTGTTTTCTCGCTTGTATAGGACAAATCAGTTTCAGCGGTTATTCAATATTTGATTTCCCATAAGTATGAAGGATGGTATAGTATTTCATTTTACTCTTTGCTTGTTCGTAGAGTTTACGTCTTAAAATGAACGCTTGATGAATTTGCACGGCTGATCCTATACAACGATGCTAAGTCTAGTCTTATAATTTAAATTCATTATTGGTACCTTAAGGAGTAATCTAAAGCTTTCTGCCAGTTAAAAACTTTTGGGAAACTTATTTTATTGACCTAGAAATAAAAATCCCCAAAATTATCGTTTTTTATCGGAAAAATCCTTCTTTTTTTTTAAAACAACTATAAACATCTTGTTTTTCCTTTTTTCACAAAATTTACAAAGGTTACATCCAATAACTCAAATTAAGTAAAATAATGTTTTAAAATAAAGAAATTATACAAGATTTATGCAACATAGTGAGTGCTATAAAGTCTAAATTTTGTCATCACTTCAGCCAGTATCATTATTTCCCATCTTGTCTAAGGTTTCATCTACATTTCATTTGTTTTCACATTTTTCCTAGCAACCACAGATATCTGGATATTGGGATTCGTTCTTTTGAACAAACATGCCATTGTCTTGCATTGGGAAACCAGAAAAAATCGAAAAATATTTTTATAGCAAAAATATATTTTTTATCTTTACAGTATACCTATTATATTACATTGCTTGTAAATTCTAAAGTACGGTACTGAAAGTGATTCAAGGTAATTTCAAGACTTTATCCTTAATAAGTGTAAGCAGTCATTTAATTTTCATTCATGCAGTTTCTGTCTTAATAATTAATAATTAATTAATAGAATAACAAAAATCTTTATCATTATAGATATATTTATTAAAAAATGTACATATAAATTATTATTTCAACTTTACAATCCAAAAGTCATCTTCAGAGTTTTTTCTTACCTGTACAATTGCAGAGAGTAATTTTAAAAACTTTACAAGGTGCATTGTCTATTGCAAAGGAACATTAAAGTCGTTAAAACTAAGTGAAAAAAAAGAAAAAATCATGCAACTCTTAAATATATGGAACATAAAAAGCTTACTTGTTCTCAGAGGAGTTTTCGTTCTTGGGACCGTAACACGATGCAAGCAATGCCGTTGCCTCGTCCATAATCCTTTCAAGTGTAGTGTTGTATAGACCAATAAGTGATAATTTCTTCGACATATTTATTACTTTCTCCTTAACAATTCAAATCACCATCGGTACTGTATCACATCCTGATAAAACATGAGTCGAAAGTAATAGGGCATTAAATCTTTGTGAAATTTGAAAGTCTGTTTTATGCATATGATACTTTTACCTTGGCTAAATCCTCCCATGAGAAAATCAATGTTTCTGTTACGATGGGAATAAAAATCGCAAAGTAAGGTAAATACATCAGTGTCATCACATATAACCTTCACATTACTTTTTCCATCGGAAATTGCACCAGCCACTTGATTTAGAATAAGGACATCATCAGCTTCTACATGTGTGGTTCCAAGTTCTTCTCTTTCGGTGAGGTTTCCATGACAGGCTTCTTCCGGTACTTTGCGTTTGTAACGACTTTTGATGAAGTAGTCCAATAAGTCATCTGAGATTATTTTAATCAGCTACACCTTTGTCTTTATCGTCTTTAGCATGATTTAAACGGTTGTGGGCTAGAAAGGGAAAGGTTATGTGATCTTTCGGCTTGACCCAATAAGAAGCATACACGGAAGGTTGATAACTTTTTTTCAAATGTAAATTCTATTTCCTTTTTCAGGCCAATGTACAGCAATTTGTAGCATTGCACAACCATCAACTGCTATATCATCTGGACTAATGTTTCTTGAAGGTACTTCAGTTTTTAGCTCGTTCTTCAGTACAGATTTTGATGTAGGGTATCTATCCGTTGCTGTGAAATAGTGAAGTTGGAAATGGTGATAATTTATAATTGAATGTTAATTTCGCCTGCAGAAAATAGGTAAATTACACAGGAAAATATTTCTTCTGTATTGTAAACCACAACAACTTTTGATAACTGAGTGAAATCCTTTCAGTAAACTTTGTTCATACTTTTTAAACAAATTCTTTCCGATCTCGACTGAATTGTTAACAGTGACCTTTTTATCCGCAGTCTAACCACTATATGTATTGCAAAGCATAGTAGGATCGTGTGATTCGACGTCTAAAAGATTGATACAAGAACAAGTCTCTAAGTTTAATGAGGTCTACTTTTTCATTTCTAATTCTCCTTTACCTTCTTCCTCGTAGTAAATTATTTTTGGATCTTCTTTATTTCTTGACGCTTCAAGTTCTTTCAGCACTTCACTGCGGTAAGGCTGGCTCTTTGTCTATATCCTGATTTTTCTGATTTTAGTTCTTGCTCCAATCACCCCACAAGGACCTTTACCAAATTTCGTATACGAGGTTTCTATCATCATGTCTGCCAGATTCCACTCCAAATACCTTGTTGATGATGCATCACATGCTCTCCTTTCTTAAAATAGTTAAGAATAGTAGGAATGCGCTTTGACTCATCTCGTAGATAATACAAACTGAACCTTCCATAATGTATATGACCTGCTTCAAAGAAATAAGGCATCATTTGTTTACACTCATATAGATATAGGGCAAATTCACCATCTTTTTTGGCTCGAACATACAGAATCATGAAGCAACAGGCCTGATAAGGTTCTTAATCCAATACTCTGACAAAATTCTCTTCTTTTAAAGCTCTTCAAGTTTCATATTTAAATGACGAACAGTCGTACATAACTGTAGGTATTCTGTTTTTTATAGATGATAATTTAAGTACCAGTTTAATTTGTATAATAATTTCTTAATTAGCAGTATTTAAATGTTAACAAGTTTTTATTGCATCAAAACCACGGAAATAATTGTTCAGCTTTAAATGGCAGTTCCCAATGTATGCCAATAAAAATTTTGCATGCCAATCACCACGTTTTGCAATGCTCTCGATGTTTCGTTTAGATTCACAAGAGATGTCAATGTTTAAATGTCGGCTATCAGCTACTGAAAAAATCTTTTTGGACATTTTAATATTTGTTCATATAAAATCTGTTTCTCTTTTATGTGCCCGATAAAGAATTTAATCTTCAAAGGTCTCAAGGCGAAATTATAGATTTTAACAAAATTTTAAACAACTTAAATTTATCCCCTCAGTCTAATAATGCTTCTCTGTTTAGAAAATTTAATTCGTCTATTACGTCACAGGGTCTAAATGATGGTATTTAGCGATGACAAAATGAACGGCTTAGTTTCTAATTCCATAAATTGTATGTACTATGATAGAAATTTAATGACGCCAAATTTGACAGCACAACTCCTTTTTTAACTTTTCATATGGACATCGCTCCATTAGCTTATCATTTTGATGAACTAGACAATCTTTTATCTCTGCTTAATGTAGATTTTAGCATGATATTACGGAAACAAGAATCCGACAATCCCAATTACCATTGAAGAATATGTACATGAGCACAAACCAACTGAAAACGGCTGTTATACATATATAACAAGTTTTTTAACAAACCTCGAACTGATATAAAAACGAAGCCAATAATTCTTTTAACTCTTTCTATAAGGTATTTAATGCATTATAAAATAATCAATAATTTTAATGACACCAAGTTTGACAGCAACAATTCCTTTGCAATTTTTCGCATGGACATCGCTTCAATAGTTTATCATTTTGGAGAGCTAGACAATCTTTTACCTTTGTTTAATGCAGGTTTTAACATGAGAGGTATTACGGAAAGAGAATAAAGAAACATATTCTCACAACAATCCCATTTTCCATTAAAGATTATTGAATGATATGTATATGAACAGACACTAACTGAAAGAGGTTATGGTGAAGCTCTGTTACACATATCTAACAAATTTGTATGTACAATAAATATGGTCTCATCGAATCTCTATTCACCAAAACAACTTTTTCCAAACAAACTTCGTGATTGGTTATATTTATAAACACCCGAACTTATCTACCAATCACTACATTGAATTTTATTTATCTCCACTCTTAAATAAAATATTTCTAGAAAACAAAAATTTTTTCTTTTGTGTGAATTTAACATTGACATGTTAAAATATAATTCTGATGACTTTCAAAATTCATTACCCTTTATATGGTTCCCAATATGAATGACAAACAGTTCAATAACATTAATTGATAATTTTTTTTTTCAAATTGTACTAACCCTAATTCAGCATCTGGAAACTTACCCTCTTCAGTTTCTGACTATCTACCACAATTCCTAATTTGTCCTAATCTTAATTAAAATGTTATTCCGAAAAAACATATCTTTAGTCGTAATATAAAAAAAGTCAATGAAGTTCTCTTCGAAAAATAATTTTTGAATATTTATTGGGATCGTTCAATAAATATTAATAAAAATGAAGACAATAATTCTTTCTATAAAATAATTAATGCAATACTAAATAATCATGACCCACTTCAGAAAGTGAGTAATAAACGCTTTAAACAAAAATTTAAACTATTGATGACAACTGGTATTTTGACAAGTATAAAACCTCCACAGAAATTAATAAGAGCCAAAGATCCTACGAAAAAACCGTACTCAGAAAAACAATATATAAAAATTTGAGGTAAAGTAAAAAGAACTATTTTTTTAATTATTTCAGTGATAATTCTAAATACTTAAAGAAAACATGGTTTGGAATATATCTTTTAAATTTCAACTCAAAAAATAAGGCATATCCCACTTGTATTTCTAATATAACAAGAACAGTCACAAGGAATACCTAAAGCATCCGATTCCTATTTTATATCAGTACCTGAAACTATCCAATCAAAAATCCTCTCTAATTATACCACCTTTTGGGAATATCTAACTGATCCTAATGTTAGTTCCATCTTTTTACGCCCTGCACTCAAATTCGAAATTTCAACTCTCATTAACAACTTGAAAAATATTAAATCCTCAGGTCCAAACTCCATAGCAACATCTATTTTGAAACTTTTAGGTAATAACATGGCTGCTGTTCTTTCTAGACTTTTTAATTTATGCGTTTCGGCTAGATTTTTCCCTGACATTCTCAAAACATCGTCTGCAATCCCTGTTCACAAAAAAGTATCTATAACAGGTTACTTCCTAATTTTTTTCGGCAGACTGTATATATATATATATCTAATACTTCTCATTTAGTTTTCATTTGAAAAAGTATAGCTATATATCATTTCTATTTTTGGATGGTAGAAAAGACCACTCAAGAGTGAAGTTGAATAAGATTTGAAAAAAAAACAAAATAGTTTATTATGAAACATATTTCAAAAATTTGTTACTAAGATTATTTTTTACTTTTTTTGTTTTATGTTTATTTAGAGAAGGGAATAATTGACAGTTGTCAGGGGATAATTAGCAGTGATTAGGGGATAATTGACAGTGAGCAAGGGATAATTGATAATGAGCAGAGGATAATTGACAGTGAGCAGGGGATAATTGACAGTTATCAGGGGATAATTAGCAGTGATTAGGGGATAATTGACAGTGATTAGGGGATAATTGATAATGAGCTGAGGATAATTGACAGTGAGCAGGGGATAATTGACAGTTATCAGGGGATAATTGACACTGAGCAGAGGATAGTTGACAGTAAGTAGATAATTGATAATGAGCAGAGGATAATTTGACAGTAAGCAGGGGATAATTGACAGCGAGTAGCAAAAAATCAGGGTGTGTTTTCTTCATATATATATATATATATATATTTTTATTTTTTTATTTACCATAATTGCATGAGTTAATCGAAGGTCGAACGTATTAAAAGCTTATCAAACACGACAGGGCTCGAACAGAATGTTTAGCGCATATCAAATGTGAGACCTAACTCTGACCAACATGCCGCTAATTCTAATGAGTTTAGGTATTAAGAGCTATACTAGAAATATTGCCTAAACGTTTCTAGAAGTAATAAATTCAAATCTCTGAAGGGGTTAAAAATGGAACTTTTTAAATTTTCTATCATGCTCTATTTCAAATTTCACAGTAAGCTATGAAACTTCGATTTCGGGCACATTTGCAACCTCAACACACAGAATAAACACGAACATCTTTAAGCTAGTTGACAGACTCAAATCTTAATACAACACCCTCAGGAGAATACTCTAATCTTATCTCCAACAAAAATATCAAAACTTGTTACCACATTATCTTAGTCTGAAAAAATCTTAGAAAGATATTTAAAAATTAAAAACTCATTTGGGACTGCTAGACTAAAAACTGAACTATATTTCTTTAATGTAACACCGAATATGTGAAATAAATGATAAATAGATTTTATGACACACCGAATGTGTCAAATTTTAACAAAGGGAACAACAAATAGCCTTAAGCTATATTTCCAGAAGAGGCCATGGGTTTGATCCTGGTGTGCATAGAGCTCCCATATGAGCCTAATGAAAATGGTTGGTCTCTAAGTTGCTTCAATTACTTTGTAGCATGCCCAGAAATTCGTGTTAACTTGACCGCTTTTAGGTTCAGCAAACATTCCGCCACTGTAACTCTCTTTCAGTTTGACTATGCAAGAATTTATTAAATATTTCCATGTTGTGGGCTCGGATATATAAGTCTTGTTGTGTAACGTAAAACTGATAGAAATCTGTGATATCTCTTTAAACCCATTCATTAGTTTTAAGGTATGAGATAGTGATTGCGGTAAATGAGTGTCGTTTTCTGAGAATGTATCAGACGGTTAGGTAACATGGAAAAAAAATAGGTTGATGCATTTAAATAAAAGGGTAGAAGATAATGTGGACACAAGACATTTACAGTGGCTGGTGACTGAAATTTATATATCAATCAATCAAATGAGTTCTAAACTAATTCAAGATATCTTCTCTTTGAAATTTTTACTGTATAACCTTAAAATCACCTTTAAATTAAATCTTCCTCTTGCTCTGACGACCTATGGAACAAACTCACTCCAGTTCCAGAGCAGCCTTATTTAGAACACACTCCAAAATTGTATTAAAACTTCTCCCTCTTTATGTCGAATTAAAGAGTGGAAAGGTGAAATGTGTTCGTGCAAGTGTTGTTTGTAATGGTTATGAGTTTATTTTTATTTGTAACACGTATTATTTAGAACTTATATATTTAAAAAATTTTTTTTTAATATTTGATGTTTTGTATTAGTGTTTATATTATTATGTTTGTATTCAACTAAGTCAGTGTTACCAACGTTAAGTGAATAAATCAATATATAAAAAAGAAAAACGGGGAAGTTGGGTGGTCAGAGAGTAAATGATTAAGGGATGTGATAGGTACAAATATTTAGAAGGTAGTAAGTCGTTGGAATAGAATATAAGGGATGAGCTAGGGCAGGAAATGTGTTATTAATAGATATTATGTAAGGGTACATAGATTTATGACGATGTAGAGCAACGGTGGAATATATCCGCATTTTGGCATGATTTCCGAAATCACTCCGTTTTTTAAAAGAGCTCAAAACGAAGCAAAACACCGTAAGCTAATATATCATTGTTGATCACTGATCATCCAAAGATCTTTGGAAAACTTATTGGTGGAATAATCAGGAAATTCCTTAAAAAAGAGAATATTATCAATAAATTCCAAACAGCATTTAGAAAAGACACTTGTCCTGCTGTCACAAAACGAAACAGCAAAATATTATTAAAACGGATATCAAACTGGAATGAAACTTATTCAACTCCTAAAAGGCTTTGACACAATAGCTTACAATAGCGATCTTCAGAAAATTAAAATTTTGGTTCAAATAGCATTTTACAAATTCTCAAATAGAAAATTTAAGGTTTAAATAGATAAAAAAAACTTTCCAATGAGGAAATTGTGGAACGTGGAATTCCTTAGGGATGTATCTTAGGCCCTCCATTGTTATTATTAAATGTTAATTATCACGAGACAAACAATAGACTGTGAATTATTTCTCTATGCAAATGACTGCTGAATAGAAGATTATTTAAACAGAAAAATGTGATCGGGTTGTTGATAACAAACTGAACTGTGCACTGTGGAGAGGATAAGACTAAATGTATTCTTCTTTCATGAAGAATGAAAGATAGGAAAACAGAACCATTAAACTTAATTTATAAAGTCGTATCTTTTAAACAATAAACCTCAATCAAATACCTGGTGTGTGATCAAAACTTTAGCAAAGAGCGGTTGGTCATGTCATGAGTAATATTAATTCTAGACATTGATCTCTATCCACAAAACAATTTTTTCTAACACGATCTTTTAAACATAATATTTCAACTACATCTTGACTTTGCAAATTCAGCCTGGTATCAAGGTGTTAAAAAATTGCTTAAAGATAGTTTAAAAAGTGCACAAAGCGCTTGCATAAGATTTTGATTACAACGCAGTCGGTTATTTTTTTAAAAATTTAATAAAAACCAAAACAAAATATTAATTACGTAGAGATAAATATCAACTAAAGCATAGACTGCAAACATGCATTTAAACGAGGACAGAAAATTTTTCATTAAAACAATAAAAGAAAAACCTAAATACTTTTTTGAAAAGATCAAATTCTGAAAAAAAAAAAAAAAAATTTATTTTTGACCAAGGAAAGAATATGTTTATATGAGTCCGACAGAGAATCTCAAGACCTAAAAGATCTGAATAAATTTTACATATGTAAAGGATTAATGAAATATATTTAATCAACGTTAAATCTTTTAGACGGTCGATAACTTGCTTTTAATGGAGATGGCTCTTCTGTCACAGTCTTAATATGAGCTTTCAAATCATCTTCTTCAACCTCCTCTAAACTGTTTTCTTCGTTAGCATCACTATCATTCCTACAACAGATAGCATCTCCGCCGTTCATATTAATGCTCTCATTATTGCTTCCATTATCATCACTGTTCACTATAAAACTATTTTCTCCATCACTTGCGTTCTTATTATCTAAGCTTGCATTGTTACTAGCAGCAGATAGACATTCCTTATGAATTATTAGTTTATTGAGTGCTTTTGATAGAACGTGCGGTGTCGTGTTAGTCAATTCCTATAAAACGGAAAATATCATATTGTTATGAACACAATACAAAAATGAAAATGATAAAAATATTACAATAAAAAAAAAAAAAAAAACGAATAATTTAAATTTTGAAATCTTTAAACTCATCGATCATAAATTAAATTTTAATATGAATACTGTTTTAATATACAGTATTATACATGGTATAATGTATAAATTACTGCACAACCAAATAACAATAAATTAAATGGTTAACAACAATAAAATTTTCATATTTACGCAATTTTTCAAGGAAATTACGTAACAACAGAGATGGGGAGCGAGGGGTCTTCGTTTTGTTATATATTGTTACTTTCATTTTGGGAAAGGGGAGGGGGTATGCCAAACAAAAATTACGTAACCGCAGAAAAATGAAATGAAAAATGAAATTCTTCGTCATAAAGAAATTGCAAACAAGAAAAATTAGCCCATTCTGTTGCAAAATAACAACCATTTCATTCGTTCTAATTAGGATAATAATCCATTGAATGTTGTAAAATTTTCATTCCAAGGCATGTAGCTGTGTGTGTATTTTTCACTTCTTGGCAGACATGAAGCAACTAAGTCATCACAATGCATGGCACTTATCAACGATACCGCAATCTTTGATACCATTCTTTATCCATAGTAAGTCTCCTCTACAACTCCCGTATGATTTATTTAAACCAGTCATAACAGATGAGGAATTAAAAAGTGTATTTTTTACATTAAAGCTGCAATTCTGTTCAAAATGTTCTCGAAGAACACGTCCCCCAAAGAGTGCAACTATTGAGAATGGCTTCAATACGACAACTCGAAGCACTCTGTGTCTTGCAGATGCAGGAGATGGAGTGGGTTTACTTCGATGACCTCCTCATCATACTAAAGGGTTGAATGGTGTGCAAACAGTGGGAAATGCAGAGTAAAATCACACAAACTTTTGTTTTAAGTGTCAAAAGTTCAATTTTATGGTAAAATTTGGGATTTTTTTATTCAATATTTTTTATAAGTAATGATTTCCAGTTTTCCTCGAAGACAAATGCTTTAGAAACACTCGTTCTGTTTGAGTGGTAAAATCAGTTTTTTTTATGTAACTTTTTATAATTGCTTGTTTTTTTTTTGCTTGTTATTTAATCTAACAATGTTCCAGTGAAAAGTAACAAGTGGTATATTTGAGAGTGGTATTAAATTGGTCCAAACGTTCTCCTTAAAACAGAATTTTCTGATTTTTCGTTTATTGATCTTTATAATAAAACTTTTTTGGGAGTCAAATTTTAATAACCGATTTTCTTTTCACACTACCTTATAAACGAACTTGGATTCAATCATTCACTAACAAAGAGGTACGAATTTCGTTCAGTTCATTTATTTTATGTCATCAGCATATGCAATTAATCCTTTCAAAGTATCGTAACCTTTTTAAATTTAGTTATAATTTTTGTCAGTAAGTTGACAATGAAGATTAAAATTAACTCACAAGTTTTTAAGCAACAACATCTGTTACATCAAATATGTGTACCTTTTTTATCTTCCACGAAAAATTAAAAGAAAAATATAATTATAAAGCATTATATACATTACATTACACACACACTTCACACACACATACTTCACACACACACTACAATATCCACACACACACTACAAAGACACACTACACACTATATCACACTGTGTGACGCTCACATCATATCCAACAAACTTGAAGACAACTCATTTGTGATTAAAGTTTTGCACCCATCACAGTTTCATTTACTTATCGTTCCTGTAAATACACTCTATTATGGTCTTGAGAAAGTGTGACATGAAAGTAATGAGTGGCTTTAATTATGTTACTTGGAAAAGGTGAATACCAAGAAAGTTCAAAGGTAATGACCACAGAAAGCTACTTAAGTAAATCGACTAACTTAAAGAATTGTGTCCGACTAACAGAAAGTTGAAAAAATCTTATGGCTTTAAACGATGTTTTCTCCTGATGCTATAAATGCAAACTTGCAGCTGATTATCAATCAAAAGTTTTCTAGTGCGTACCTAAACCTTGGAATAAATGTGACACCGAAAAGCTGCATCCAGTGATGGACCACCTGACCAAATTTTGAGAAGGCAGGAAGAAGTTTGGGGTAGTGGAGTAGTTATGTCAACGAATCAATCCATCATGGTTTCAAGCAAACATGGCAACAATTTAAAATAGATGTAACCGATCATGAAAATCTTTTGAAAGCATAATCAAAATATAATAGCCACGATCTGTACACATTTATAAATTATAAGTTGTAGAATAGCGTTCTATCGATGAGCATCATCTCAATTTAACGCTCTAACATGGTTTTAAGTTTTAGATTTTTGTGGATTTTACTCATGTTTATTTCTTTCAATCATCATGTAGGTCTTTCCTATTGTGATAAAAAGTTTGCAAATCTATACATTATAAATAAAGTAAGTAGAAGTATATTAGTAGACATGGATACATAAACCATACCACGATCATGGAGCAAAGAAATATATAACTAGTATAGATATAAGTGACTTGTGAAACTAATTACATAAAGTAAAATAAGTAAGAAAGTGAGTAGTAATAGTAGTAGCAGTAGCAGTAGAAGTAGTAGTAGCAGTAAAAGTAGTAGCAGTAGAAGTAGTAGCAGGAGTAGTAGTAGCAGTAGAAGTAGTAGCAGCAGTATTAGTAGCAGTAGAAGTAGTAGCAGCAGTAGTAGTAGCAGAAGTAGTAGCAGCAGCAGTAGTAGTAGCAGCAGTAGTAGTAACAGTAGAAGTAGTAGCAGCAGTAGTAGTAGCAGAAGTAGTAGTAGCATTAGTAGTAGCAGCATTAGTAGTAGAAGCAGCAGTAGTAGT
>JAUZNK010063490.1:0-14678 GCA_035046665.1 Euphysa ruthae
CCTCAGCCTTTTCCTGAGATCAAAAGTCGTATTTTCACGGGGGACGCGCTAACGCTCAAAAGCCGCGCAGGCAGTGAAAATAATAATTTAGAGGGTTTCTTTGATCATTTTACCTTGCCGTTGTAAAAAGCGACTCGTCAAAAGCTAATATTACTCGTCTTCTTAGATATGATTTCGAAGAGAGAGAGAGAGAGCCTCTCCAGGTTACAAAAACATGTTTAACAGTTTGTTTTGGGAACAAAATCTATTTTATTATTATGGGTCAATTGTAGTTTTCTTAAAGTTTAAATAAATCTTATCACATGGTATTGACCATGTGGTAATGTTGTCAATGAAATATTTAGGTGTTCAGAACGTTAAAAATCTAACAAACTTTCTTTGTTAGTTGAAGTATAAAAGTAGTTGTTATACAGATACGTTTTAGCACACAGTGTTTCTATATTGTAAAATAACCACACACATCAATTTAGCCTGTGACAGTGTTGAAACACCGGTGGTACAGGGCGAGTAAAACATGTTGATAAATAAGTAAATAAATGTCTTGGATTAGTGATTTAGTGATTGCTCATTAAATGTTTTGAATTTTATGTCTAATTTATATATTTGGTCTTATTTCAATTTTTGGATGAGTAAGTAAAAGTTTATGTTTCACTGTGTGACCAAGCCTGGATTATTTATTCTTGAATTTACCGTTTCAGATTTATGGTCACTAAAAAAAGAGCTTACAAAACATGATTGCTAAAGTATTTTTTAAATTTTGTTAGAAGTGCAGTGGTGAAACGTAAACTTTTATTTACTCACCCAAAAAGTAACAAATAAAAAAAAGAACAATGATACATTTAATATAAAAAATCATGTTGTTCTCACGGCCGTTTGACATCAGTGATTTCTGGAAATGTTCTCTTAATTCAACACAACAATTTGCGAATTTCGGCCGTTCCAATACTTTTGGATATTTTAATAGTTTGAGTTTAATTTATTATATTTAGATAGTGTAAAAGGCAAAAAAAAAGACGAATGATACAGCTTTCCAATGATATTAAATATTACTTATAAATATTTGAAACTGTTAGTGTATTTATTGCAACAAAATCTTTTAGATAAAATAATTTTTTGGATTCCCTATTTCAATGACATTACAAAGCAGTTCTATGCATTCATATGAAGAGTGTTATACTCCAGCTATTTTTAATTTTCTAACCTACTATATTTACTCAATTTCATGGATGTAACTGGCTTCAAACTTTCAAAATTTCAAACGTAATAATACCGCTGTTAAAATAAACGAGGCAACTCTTGGAGACGTACGAATGCTATGATTTGCTTAATTTTCCTGTGACGATCACTGAGATGCAGTTACCTTTTCTTTTATAGGTAAGTGTTTTGTTATCCTTTAATTTTTTTTTTATTGTCACGGAAAGAATTTTTATTCATTTTGGTCAAAGTTGGAATCCCGCTTGGTCAAAAGGAAGTTTTGATCTCTTGCCTGCTAACTCAATAAGTTGTTTGGACCTTGCAAATAAAGCTGCGCTTTCCCTGTTTAAAGATTATTTTCATGCTTCTTACAAGTATTTACATTTGTTCTTGGTTAATACTACGCCCTTGATCAAAATGTTTATTTTTTTATATTTAACTAAAATAAGTCTCACAATTTCTTTTTTCTTACTTATTTTGTTTGTTTAGAAAAACAAAATAGTATTACTTGATCATATTTTGTTCCTTTTTAAAAATAAAAGTTGAAGGTTTAAAAAATATTTAACTCAAATAAATCAAACAATTTTTTTTTAGAATTTTAGAAAAACGAAAAATTTTATTATAATGCATATTGTTTTTTGCATTTAGTACAAACTTTTCGACTATGTTGTGCCTGTCTGCATGTCTTCAGTTTAAATTAACAGGATGCATGGTATCGTTATTCCATTCAGTTGCATTCAACGCTGGTGTTATTATTTTCTACATTGGCACATATTTCAATCGGCGACGACGTATATTATTTTCTTCAAAATTTTATTTGCAAATAAATTTCCTCAAAAAAGTTTTTTATAACGAGATTTTTTTCTACAAGAGCTTATAAACCACAACAGATTATTTTATTCAAGGCAAAAAAATTTTCCTCAAAAACATTTTTTTTTTTTTAATGAGATTTTTTCCTTCAAGATATTTGCTGTAACAATATCTAAATTTTGTTCATTATTATTTGAGAAAAAAAAATTTATGTAGCTTTTTTTTTTTTTTTTAATTTTGAGCCAAGAATCAATTTTGGACACTAAAATTTAAATTTCAGATTGTTGCTATCAATATTAGAGTCAATTAAATTAGTTAAAGTGGTATAGCTGGAATAGCACATCTGTTGCGATATCAAGAATAGCATGATTTATATAAATTTCCTTGATTATTTATGACGTCATTTTGAGCCCAAAAATTAACTTCGGACAGTTAAAATTTATTTTCTTGATACTCAGACCAATATTAAAGTCAAAGGATTTGATTACAATAGTAATTTACCATAAACTAATACAAGTTTAAAGTGTTTAGTGATACGTTATTTTTCATGAATTTGGGTGAAAGTTTATTTGGGCTAAAAAGTGTCCATTTATTATCATTTTTACAATTTTTTTTCTAAAACAGGTGTATAAATGTTAATCTTTCATAAAAAAACATTTTGTGTCTTTAAAGCATGCATTTTGCTGTTCGATTTCTGTTGAATATTTGAATATTTCTAAAAGGTAAAAAATTTATGTACAAAATTAAAAAAAAAAAAATCTGCATATTCATCGGAAAGAATCAACATTAAGCTTTTCAAAACTATATTAAAAACATTTTAGTGCGGACTATAACAAAAAATGCGACAAAATAGGTCATTTCCGCGTAAAACGGCTGTGTTCTGAAATGATTATTGCTAGGTTCTCATAATAAATTACACATTCATTGATGTAAACTGATGGTTCAGTGGTGTAAACTAACATTAGTCTGGAAAATCAAAATTTTACTATTTCTTTTTATAAATTGAAACAATTCTCTGTCTAATTATTTTGCAGACTAGTTAAATCATATTTTTTCAGCGTACTCTCTGTCTAACTGAATGAGTGCCTGAAAAATTGAGGGTACACTTAGAATACTGTAGTAGGGTGTCTGGACTTCTTAAAATTTCTCACAACTAAAGTATACAGTCCAGAGTCATACCCAATTGTTCTTTGACATCTGTAAACCGTTTTGGAAGCCCAAACAATTGGCTAAAGAAATGTTAAAATTTATCAATTTTTTCATCAGAAATTTTCAGGTTTACGCAAGAAGTAACATTTTCAGGTTACTAAACTTTCTATTTGAAGCTCTTTATAACAGAATTTCTAACACTTTTTGTATGAAAAAAGTAAATACATGAAATTCCATCTCCGCAGCAGTCAGTTTTCTTATTACCTATGTATTCAGCTTGCTGTCACCAAAGCTGTGAGCATTTCATTACAGCTAAAAAATGCTATGATTTTTATTTATTTAACTTTTTTTTCTTAACAAGTCACAAATTTATAAAGAAGAATTACATTTTGCGATAGATAGGATACTAAATTCATGATGACAGACCTATGCTGTTATGGAAATTTTAAAAATCAGATGGCTGATATAGTAGTAAACTGTTTTATAGGATTTTCTGTCATTACTTTAAAAACCCCTAACTAAATAAGAAAAGGGTGTGTATATAATGTTTATATTTTCTATGTTTAGGAGTAAAAGTATTCGTCCAGATGAAACAACTTTTCGTGCATTATACTCAAATAATGGAAAGCTACGAACCTATTTTAAAACATCGTTTTTGTGCTTGACAGTTACTGCTAACAAAGAAACAAGAACGCAAATTGGCAAAGTGCTTTCCCTCAAAAACCGAATGTTAAACTAAAATTTCGAAAATCGAAAAGTGATTAGGAAATTTTGATGTTTTGGAGAGACTAATCCAACAAATTAATGAACCTGGATCATGTGATAAAACTGTAATTTTTTGTCAATTTTAAGTCGTGTGGTGAAATATACATTGATCTTAAACTAAGTTGGGTAATTCAGCGTTTCCAGTTGCAATGTATCATAGTAAAGCACCCACAGACATTAAAATATTTTGATGGAAGATTTTTCTGCTTTAAATAACACCAAATTTTCTATGCGTCTTACTATATTAGGTATTGGTGTTAATATACCTAATATAGTAAGACGCATTTTACATTTTACATTTTGAATGATATTAAGTGCTATATTAAAAAGTCTGGAGAGTCAGGAAGAGATAACAATGGTAGTGTTGCTATGATGTGTTATTTACCAATGATAGTGTTGCTATGATGTGTTTTTTACCAATGATAGTGTTGCTATGATGTGTTATTTACCAATGATAGTGTTGCTATGATGTGTTATTTACCAATGATAGTGTTGCTATGATGTGCTATTTACCAATGATAGTGTTGCTATGAAGTGTTATTTACCACTTTACTTGGTGGTATCTTTGTGGACTTAAAAGGGCTGGATTAGCAGCTTTGTTCCGTAACCATAGCAATGCATGCTTTTTGTGGTCTGCTAGCCTAAATATAAAAGTTAAAAAATCCCAAATACGTGCTAGTCTATCACTGTCGCCTTCTTTTGTTACATCATTTGCATCATGGGGAAGCAACAGTAATGCCATTGCAATTACGAGCAACTCCACTCATAAAGGTCATCAGAAACTTTAGTTTGTTGTACTGTTGGTTGTGGAGGTTTGCTAATATCATGCTGTTTAAGTTCGTTCAGAGTTCTTACACTAATGCATGTAAAGTGGATTTCGCAAGCAGGTGACCTACATTTGTAGATGATTTTACTTCTCATTGTAAGGTCTGGGAGTTCTTCGATTTCTAAGGAGACTGTATCTTTTAAGAGCATGAGGATCCTTCCATGAAACCATTTTCGTAATGGTTTTTAATATTTGTAATTTTCATTTTCAGGAATTATGTTGGCAATATTTTGATTGCCTTTCTCCTCCACACCTTCTTGTCGAAGAAAAGCTGATACAATCAAGGCGTCATTTTTGATGGTAAAGAATTATTTAACTTTCTCGTAGTTATCACAAACATAATAAGGCGGTGTTCGGTTGAAATATTGATATGAACAAAAGTATCAGTAAAGATAATAAAAATATGAATATTCCTTACTTTAAAACATCTCAAATCGAGAAATCAGTTCCAGGTCCTTTTAATATTCAAATATCACTGATCAACCACTGATCAAACTTATAACCATGACTAAAGTATACAAAGTTTTGAATCTCTACAAGAATTGCAAGAATTCCTTGGGTTATTTGCGTTTTAATATTTCTATTAAAGAGCCTGGATATAGTCAGTAGTTACAAGTTTGTACAAATTTGGAATTTTAAATTACTCCTTATTTTATTACAATGACAAGGTTTTATACCAGTCCTTTTACTTTATTATTATTATATATATATATATTTTTTTTTTTTTTTTTTTTCCTTTTTAACCAATAAATATAATTTATAATTTCGTTTAAATATTAGAAAAACTATTTTTTAATATAAATACTAAAAAAAACATTGGATAAAAAATTGGTAAATACGAGGGTGTAACTCAAGAGCTGACCAAAGGGAGTGACTCCGGTTTTTTTTCTTTTTTCTTTTTCGAGATATCGGAAAACGCCATCCTAATTTTTATGACATAATACAATAAACTTTAATTAATAGATTATTGTGTACAAAAAACTTTAAAAACTAGTCTTTTAAATTGGTTTCGGTTTAAATCAAAAATTGATTCATATTGACGAAAATTGCCATATTTCATAGAGAATAATCTATAGGTTTCTATCAGTGATTTGTTCCATTCAGCAGTACACTGAAATTTTATTGATTTTTTACCATATTTTACTGTTTTAAATGATAGTAGAGCTAGCTTTCAATTATTAACACCACGGGTAAAGTAGTTATGACTATAGAGACTCCAAGAAAAGTAATTAGATAATGATACGTGAACATTATTTTTAAAAGAAACGTAAACGAACAAAATATTGGAAATTCTAATAAGGTTCGAGAACCAAGTTATATTCAAACTATGAAGCAAAAATGATACATTAGAGGGGAAAGCCTTATTCTTAGAGGAGACCGTTGAAGTGAAAGTAATTCATTTAAATGATTGTTCCCTATCTGACCCCAAACCTGACAACAATAGCTAATATGCGAAGAAAAACTTGGAAAATAAATAGAACGAATGGTATTATTATTAACATAATGACAAATTTTTGAAAGCATGCTATTGTATCTATTAAGTTTTTAAATTAATTCGTTAATATTATATTTCCATGTCAAACTCTCATCAATCAAAACTCCAAGGTAATTAACATACGTCGAAGGGTAAAGACGTTTTCCGTTTAATTTTATTATTATTTCATACTCAATAGGTTTTCTTCTGCTACGAAATACAATTTAACTCGGTTTTACCTATATATAGGGAAATTCGGTTAGCATTTAACCAGTTAGTAATACCTCTGAGATCAGAATTAATCTTTTTACGTATAACATTTATTCACTTGTTTGCATACAAAAGGTTAGTGTCGTTAGCAAAGCGATGTACTACAGAATGTTTAACTGAATGATTAAAATCATTAATATAAATTAAAGAAATAAAGGGCCAAGTACAGACCCTTGGGGGACTCCGAATTTAATAATTTGGATAAAAGATTTAAAACCATTTATTGTTACGAATTTTTTGCGATTTATTAAACATGAAGAAAACCAGTTTTTTATAAAACCACAAACACCATAATATTCAAGTTTAGAGATAAGAATATCATGATAACAGTGTCAAAAGCTTTTTGAAAATATTCCACATGCAAAATTGCCTGTATCTAATACTTCACGTATTTTCTCAGTAATGCTTATTAATGCATGAGAAGTAGAATGTTTAGATGGAAATCCAAATTGAAGCTTAGAAAGACAATTATAGAGCCCTTTTTAAATAAGGGAGTAACTGAGGGTATTTTAAGCATATTTGGGAAAACTCCAGTAGAAAATGATAAGTTAACTAGACGGCATAAAATAATAGAGATTTGACTGTTGAGATGTTTAAGAATGACTGTTGATACACTGTTATTTTCAGAGACTTTGCCATGTTTTAAGTTCAAGATGAGATTAAAGACCTAAGTGCTATCAGTTGGGGAAAGAAACATACTACTTACATTTGGATTTTCGAGGTATTTTGAGAACTTAATATAAGAAGAATGAATTTTAGATTGTAGAGATTTTGTAATAGATGAAAAGTAAGAATTAAATATATTAGCAATTTGAGAAGGATCTGTTATGGATATATTTCTTTTTCCATAGTGCAATTCTGTATGGATCCAGTTACTGAATAACTTGACCTCCACCATGATGTCATGATTTAAAATGCACCATAGTTGAGAACGCGCATTCAATTTAGAGTGCACTAATTTATAGGTAATTGATACGTTTTTTTTACAAACTTTACAAATTTTTTCAAAAAAGATTTTTCACAATTCTTGATGCTCCTATACACACTGAACAATATTTGTTTTTAAACTTTGTGTTTACTTAAGCAAATATGAGCAAAAATATTATTTCGGTACATATTTATACTCTTTGGTTATAAAAGAAAAATTTAAATAGCCTACATATATGAACAGATTGATTGGGTTTAATGTTTAACTAGGTATATTAGGGTTGCTAGCACCCTAGAATTTAGAGAAAAAGTGTTGAAAACCCTGGAATTAGATAAATGCTTCTTTTTTTTTTTTTTTTTTTTTTTTCATTATGCAATATTCTAGAAAATATAAATTATCCTAAGAAATGTTATAGCAATTATTTATTATTATATATTTCTTGACAGAATGTATTTGTGGTGAGATGCCCTTTAAAACCCTTGAATTTTAAAATACCCTGGAAAGCCCTGTTTATTATTAACTAGTATATTTTAAACTTTGGAAATATAGGTACGAAAGAAAAATATGTTTATAAGGTTATAAGAGTAAAATCATATGTTAATATAAGGCTGCTCTCCACGAGTCGATGAAGAAAAATTCGACTCTTGGAGAGCAGCCTTCTTTATAGATGTAATTTTCTTTGCAAATGTAGGATAAGCATATTATAGTACACTGTGTATACACCCATCTTTATTAATATAAGAAACCAGTCTATAAATCCTTAGGTTAACAGAATTTAAAAAAAAAAAAAATAAGAGGCTCTTAAGAAACTTTGACAGGCAGAACTCTGAACGTTAAAAAACATGCCAAACAAAGGAAACATAAGAAGAAAAAGCAATAAACTGATTTTTAGAATAAGTTCTGCCTATCGCTCTTCTTCCTTCCTATTATAAAGCTTACAGAAAATCAAACCAAAACCATGGATTTGAGGGTTTTCCCCAATTTAAAAACGGATTTTTTTTAGTGGTTGCTTTCATAGTATAGACCTTGTGAAAAGTTTGAGATAGATATCAATTTTTTCTGGGTTTGGATGCTCTTTTGCGTTCAGCAACTCTACTATATTAGCTAGTTTGTATTTTTACAATAGTAATTTGGAAATGGGTATTTGTGTAGTTTAAAAATTACAGCGATTTTATTTTTTACAGCGATTTATGTAGACTAAAATTTCTTTTCTGGTAGATGTGAAAGATGAATAAAAGTGGCAGTGTTGGGTCGAGAAATTTACTTTTTCAAAATATATGCGCCAAATGTGAAAAGTTTCGTTTAATATTACCATGATTTACGGGAACTTAACCAGCATTAGTTACTGTCTAATCGCTCAGCTCAATATATTTTAAAGCAACGACTATTATTAGTCTACGATTTATGCAATTTGGTCTTTCGCGTTTTACATTTCATTTGTGACTCAAGTTTCTGTACAAGCTAATGAAAATTACCACTTGAAATTTGAGACATTTTGTGTGGAATTTGATGAACGAATTTTTTTTTTTTTTCTTTTTTTTTTTGGAAGACGCTTAGCTGTGGGAGTCATTTAACCAATATTCGTGCACAAAATACGATCAATTCTTTTTCTAGTTGTTGCACATTCTTAAGGCTTGGTAAAAATTCAATCTGACACACTTTGTTTAATACTCTTGAATGTTTGTTGCTCAGGATTACACGTCACTAACTTATCAATACCATAACTATCGGGCTATACTATTTTAAAATAGTTTTTGAAGTGGCATTTCATAAAAAGAAATATCTATAAATGAACTGTTACGCGTTTTGCGCATTTCTCCTCTTCTTTCTTCAACTACACCCAACTATATTCTCGTGCTTGTAAATGTGTGTTATTATCGCTGATTTAGAGTGCATATATAGAATACACAAACTGGCGATTTTTTTATGAAAAAGAAAATAAATACTACAATAATATATACAATGAAATTGGAAAAACGTATACCTGTTATTGGATCTTTAATAGCATACATGTTGACCCAGTGAAAATCTTTATTTTTTTGTGTGGTAATATTCAGATCGAGATTGTCTCCAATTATTTGGTATAAATACTTGCTAAAATTATTTAAGTAACTACCATTTTTTAAACAAAAGATTCAAATAGTAATAAACACTTTCCAGACAAGAAAAAATTCCAAAAAAGGAATATATACATTTATTTCATATTTCCATTGTACGACTACCTCATGATTTTCAACAAGCTCTGAAAGCTTTTTTATTGCTTTTAGATGTGTATTTATCTACTATAAAACATGCGTTGCCTAAAAAAAATATAGGCGATATATATACAACATATTTAAAATGTTTCTTCCTCAAGATATTCATAAGGGGCGACCTATTCATATTTTTAAGTTTTTTTTCTTAGAAACAAAATATATTTTCTATTTATTTATATCTGGGGTCAGGATCTTCTATCTTAAGGCATTCTAATTTAGTTGCAAGCAATGATTTTTCTTTTAGAAAACATCTATCTAAGCTGATTTTAAGTCATGTTGGAACACATAAATCCTTAAGTTGTTTCAAAACCTGGTTTATGATATCAACCAGCAATATCTGCAACACAAGCTAAGCAGTTTGAAATGTTTTTAACTACTTTTATTTTAATCTAATTGTTTCAAATTAGACCTTGATAAAGCTTTTATTAATTTTACTTTGTTATAAGCAAGTTTTAACATCATCAAACTGTATTACAGAAGTTATTGAATTTAGTCAAAAAAGCTTCTTTTCACTTAGGTTTTTTGAAGTGAAAGACCATGTGGATGCACAGCTGACTTTTTTATATTGCTTCCTTTTTGAAATGCATCAAAACAGAGAGATTTTTTTATTCTCCATTTGTTTTTCTTTGTTATTTTTAAACTCATAACATCAAATAAAAATAAAATAATAAACAAAAAATCACAATAAAGATAATAAAATAAAACACAGCAATTGCTTAAATGCCATTCTAAATTCGTTCGTCAGGTTGATTCCATTGTTTTTACTTATAGTATTTTAATTATATTTTTAGGACTTTATTCTTAGGTACTTATTTTTAAAATTTATTTTATTATTTACGATAGTATATTTACTCTTTCTGGCTCTGTTAAATAACAATCTTGTGCCTCTGCCTGCTACTTCTCGATTCAGTTTACCATATGAAGTTTATTTCCAATCCAGCTCAAGACATCAGTGTTAATGCTTTGGCATTAAAATGTTTCACAGTTTTTTTTTACTTGTTTTATCAGTTGAATCTAATCCATCTTGTTAAGAAAAGATTTAAATAATGATTTGCAAATGTGGCAAACCTTTGCCTAAAAGGGTAGTCACATTTGCAAATCATTATTTAAATCGTTAATTTTTTACACTTGAATATCAGCAGCATTTTACACAAAGCTGATGAAACAAGATTTATAGCAAAACAATAGCTTCCAGCAGCAATAAGAGGTATAACTGTATATAAAATTGACCATTCTATTCATGATTTAAATAAAAAAAGATATAAGATTTCAACATTTTATGTAAGGATAGAAATAGGAATGGAGGTGGTGTCGTTTGTTATAATAAAAATGATCTAAGTTTTAATGATGTAACACCTATAAGTGAAACAGAGGGTATTTTTATTGGATATTCTACTTCATTTTTCAAAACCTTTTACTGATGACATAGTGTATAGATCACCGAATAATAACCTCTTTTTTGATATTTTGACTGATATTCTAAATATTATAGTTGACAATGACAAACACCTCTTTATTTTGGGTGATCTCAATGTAAATCTACGTAATGAACCTAATGTTTACATCCTTAGCAAAGGAACAATGCCATCTTCCTCTAACCCGCTTCTAAATAAATACAGAGAACTCTTATCAAATTTAGTCTTAATCAGTTACTTAAATGTCCAACAAGAATTACTAACAACACAAGTTCTCTAATTGATCATATTTTATCTAGTGCAACTGACAAAATTACTCAAATTGAACTTTAGATATTGCTCTCTCTGATCATCAAATTATCTACTGTAAACTTAAGATATAAAGAAAAAAATCAGGGTCTACTAAGTTTAAAACATTTAGAAGCAGAACTACAGCAAGGAAATATTTAGTCAAAATTTGTCAATGGTTATATTTTCCGGTTATTCAGAGTTTACCAATATCAATTCAGCATACTCTGATCTTTAATAAAGTTTAGATAAAGTTGTGATAGATAACATCGACCCTTTATTGATCACTAAAATTAAAATTAATTCGCATTTATGGTTTGATGGAAGAAATAGCAGAAAAATTAGACTTAGGGACAAACTATATAAGCAATTTAAAAGAAATAAGTATATTTAATAAAGCCAAATGTTATGTTCTTGGTAATATTAGAAAGAAAAATACATTTACCTTACAAATAAACTAAGGGAAAACATAATTCCACCTAAAGAACTCTCGAAATCTTTAAAAGATATTGGATGTGCTAAAGCTAAAATTTCAGCTTCTCATGATAATGATTTTTTTTTAACAAACAGCAAGTTTCTGACATTTGTTTTGTTTTGTAAAAGTTTCTTCTAACTTACAAAAGATTTTACCAAGAGCATCACATGGGTTTTCTAATACAATTTCAGAGTACTATTCTACACTTGACAGTACTAATGAATTTAGTTTTAAGTATATTTCTAAGAAAACGATTAGGACTATCATAGAGAGCCTAGCAAAATCTCTAGGTTTTGATGACATTTCTCGTATGCTTTTGAAAGATGGATGTGCCTCTATCATTGCACCTCTAACACAAAATGCAAATCTTGATATTTATAGTTTTCCAGATGAATAAAAAATAGCAAAAATAATTCCATTATATACAAAAGGTAGCAAAAGCAACCTAAAAAACTACAGTTTCACTTTGATAATGCATTTCAAAGATTTTTGAAAAGGTTATTGAAGCGCAAACAAGGGATTTTATGGACAGAGAAAATATTATTTATACGTTTCAATCTGGATTTAGGAAAGGATTTTCAAACGATACATGTCTGCCCTATATTCAAAACAAAATTTCTGTGGACTTTGACAAAAGCCAGCATACTGGCATGATTTTAATTGAACTTCAAAAGGCTTTGATGCAATCGACAATTTGTTCTTATTGAAAAAATTAAAGGATATGAAGCCCTATTTTTCTAACAGAAAGTTTAAAGTAAAAATAGACAAAATACTATCTGACAAAGAATGTGTTATATGTAGTGCTCCACAGGGTTCTATGGGTCCACTCTTGTTTCTTCTTTATATAAATGACATGCCATAAAAAATAAGCTGCGAATTACTTCTCTATGCAGATGACTCTTGATTTATTTTTCAACATAAGGATATTAAACAGATTGAATTTATTTTAAATAAGAAATTTTCAAGTCTTTGTGAATGGTTTGTGGAGGACACCCCTTTAATTCCATTGCGAAATATTAATTTGTAATTGTATGCTCCTCTACGTAGAACAAATATGGGCAAAAATTGTCGTTCTTGGAAAGGTTCCTTGATTTGGAACTCACTACCTAATAATATTAAGAACTACAATACCGAATGTCTACAGAAATCAACCACAATTTTTTATTTTCACTTTTCATCGTGGGCAACCTTTCTTTGGATTCTGTTTTTCGGTGTAGATTCTTGTACCGGATAATGTTGAACATCGGTTAATATACCTTTTTTAATTGTTGTGGTAGGAGTTGAATTAAACATTAATAAATTAATGAATAAGCAATTAATAAAAAATTAAATAAATAGTAAAAAAAATATATATTTTTTTCTAATTGTCATTTTTTTTCTAACTTTGTCGTAACGCAAACAATCCTCTGCGAGTGAGAGAGATTGTGCGGCAAATAATTTTTCTTTGCAGCAGATATTTTTACATTAAAAACACTTCTCGTGTTCTCAATTTTTCCAAACTTCTCAAAAAAACATTTATGTTCTCCAATCCTAGATCATAATATTTAGCCTTCAGAACGGAGTATACAGATATGGAGATTAAGGATCTCATTTCAGGTCACCAGAGCCTTGATTTCAAACCATCTTAACAATGTTGGTTTTTGTGAAAAGCAACTACCTTTTCGCATTATTAATGCCTAATGTTCAGTAAACTTCATACGTTGCACAACACATTTTTTTCCCCGAAACAGTACGAAATGTTAGCAAAAATATTGTTTTTGTACTTAAGCAACTATTAAGCAATTTTTAGGGCTGAAATCTATATAATGTTAAGCAACGTTGAGGGCTGTACCAAACCTAAGTTGCTCATTAAAAAAAAAAGAAAAAGATGCACATGTCAAATAGTTTAAATGTATTTTCCTTATCCTCTTTATAATCTAAATGGACAGAAGGATTAGCTTATCTGCTTTTTCATAACTGAAGTGAGTTTTTGCAGTTCTCTCTCGTCAGTGGATAGCGGAGTCAAGACCACGAATAGTGTTTTTTTTTTCGTTGATGAGGGGACTGTGTAACTAGGCTAGTAAATATGTTCGAAATCGGAATTTTTGGGAGTTCGAAAATGTCTAGCAAAATATCGCTATTAAAATTCAGCTTTAAGAAAAGATGGCTGCGAATTCTCATGAAATCGAAGATGAGGATGCCGAAGTTAATGTTGAGCATTCAAAAAAACAACAGAAAAAGTTGAATTTTTCATTGAAGGTTAGAAAAGTTGTCGAGGAATATAAAAGTGAGGTATGTATCTACTTTATATTTTACTTTTGGACTTTTAGCCAAAAACGGGAAAGAACATTAAGCTATAGATGTCTTCCCTAGCTATAACTTAGTCTATATCTGTTTGAGCTTGACATTTAAAAATTTTACAGGCTGTTCCATTCGAAATTTAACCTTTTACCACCCTCTGCTGCGGATTTATGAGCCATTGTACCACCAAGTTATATATATATTTTTTTAATTAATTCTTTTAGTGCCCCTTCAAAACAAAGCTTTAGAGTTATTAATTTTCAGCCTTATAACTTTGATACCAATGTTCTATATCTTATCTTCAACTAAATAAATGATTTAGTAAAATTTCGAAAATGCGTTTTTGTATGGAACCAACACCAGCATAAAATTTTTCCTTCAGTTTTTAATGATTCTTTTGTAAACCGAGACCAATGCCAGCATAATTTAAGGTAGGGAGGTCACTCAAAGTTTCAAAGTAATCAAAATCATTCAATTTTAGTCTCAAATGAAAGATTTTGGTCTCTCATTTCCAAAATGGTCTTACTTTTTGTCAGAGGTTAAGCGGAT
>JAUZNK010063501.1:0-14676 GCA_035046665.1 Euphysa ruthae
CGTACATATGTACATATGTACATACGTATTTACATACATACATACGTACTTACGTACATACGTCCGTACGTAGAAGCATTTAATTTAAATCTTTGAAGATATGAGTTGTGAAGTTTATTGTGTTTTACTTTTATTAATTTTTACGTTTAGGTAGTTTCTCTGCTAAATGATCTCTATACTTTATTTGATAATGTGATTGAAAACTATGATGTTTACAAGGTTTGTTAATGTTTCAGTGTTAGTTTTTTATGCATATGTAGGGTTATTACAATTCCCTGACAAAAAACTTGTTTATTTAGACAGCCTATGATCTTCTAAAAGTTAATAATAAAGTTGAAATAATAAAGTAAAAATGGCATTTTAGTAATATTTATTTATTTTTTTGTGAATTTGAATGAGCAACTGATCATAAAAAAAGATAATAATTTAAATTCGCAAATTTGCAACTCAAGATATTTCATAAAAACCTTATATGGCGTTTATTGACAGGTTTTTAGTTGACAAAAATGCTCCATGGTCATTTGTGTTTCTGTGAGAAGAAATAATCAATTAATAGGTGATAATTAGGTCGCATAAATTGACAAGAGTAAATATGTATAACATAAATATTTAGATATATGGGCATTTAAGAGGGGTGTTTGTTAAATAAAGTTTTAATATTGACTTAACATATTTTGAATGACTCTTAATGAGAAAAAGAGTGAGTTAAATTTTTATAGAAATTAATTTATGGCAAAATCATGTCTTGTTTCCTTGAAGTTTGCTTTTTCACTTTAAACAGGTTTAGATTTTTGAAAAAAATTTTGGTACTGCACCCAAATATGCTCAGTTATGATAGTTGTGGCCTTAAAATCAACAATTTTTAAATTTTCTTGAAATCCTTCCGTTAAATTGTTTTTGCATTTCGTACTTAATAAAGTAAATAATGATAGGACCGTAGAAAGAATCTTGTTACACAAATGACCACCTACTGAAAATCCTTGCTCACTATTGTAAAGTTGGCCGGAATCTTTTCCACGTTAGAAGAAGACTTTATTAACTACCCAAATTTGCTAGTTGAATAAAAGGATCACTTCAATATCAACAGTTCAGACACTAGCTCTTACTGTTGCAAGTTCTTTATCTTTATCATAATAGAAAAAATTTTTCTTATGCACTCTCAGTTTTTTCTTTACAATATTTTCTAGAGTAAGGTCTGGTCGTTTTGCAATACAATTTAATTTGATGTTCTCAATCTCAATAAAGCATCTTTTTTCCAATTCTGACCAATTCTTTTGTTTCCTGACAGTTTTGAACAAATTATTTTCAGTGTGTGTTAGTAACATTATTTTTATCTTCCTTGCTACCCTGCTCATCCATATCTCATGAGGACTTTTGGTGTTATCTTCCCATATATGCCTATCCAAAATTCTTCTGGTTAAAGAAAATAAGTCAATAAAAAAGTATATATAGCAGAAATATATTCAGATTAAATTTATTGTTGAGTAAAAAAGTGGCAGAATCAAACAATCAAACAAATTTATGTATAAATTTGATGCTCAAAAAGGTTTAAAGATTAGACTTTTGCATGGTATAATCCTCTTGAGATGGTCTTGAGGGGTTTTAAGAATGTTGGCAATTAGAAGGCATTTAATAAAACAGGAATCTGGTGAAAACGGGTTTTTAAAGGGGGAACAGCCCTTTAGAGTTTGCATTAAAGCTTCATTTTGTTGATTAATCTTAATGACCAATGAGCCATCACGTAGATATGGTAATGCAAAATAGATTTAGTGTCAATCTTATATACACAAGTTTGATACATTTTATTATATCTTTAGGTTGAAACAATAGGAGATGCATATATGGTTGTCAGTGGTCTACCTATCCGTAATAAGATGCAGCATGCAAAAGAAATAGGAGCAATGTCACTACATATCTTGGCAGCTGTACAAACATTTAAGGTGCGGCATAAACCTGACACGCGGTTGCTTTTACGCATTGGTTTACACACTGGCCCTGTTGTTGCTGGAGTTGTTGGAACGACTATGCCGCGATATTGCCTTTTTGGTGATTCTGTTAACTATGCTTCAAGAATGGAGTCAACAGGGGAACGTATGTTTTTTTTCCTATTTTTTTTTTATCTAAACTTGTATAAGATGGGATCAAGTTTCACAAAGTGAAATGATTTTGTGAAACTATTTAAATATTAAAATTAAGTTTCTTGAAGTCCTCAATTCATTTTAAATTAACACCTTCCTTGTACTTAATGAAATTTTGGCTACAGAGTTTTTAAAGCTCTCTAAGACCTAAATAAAAATATTAGAAAAATACTTTAATTCTACAAGATATATATTTGTTTTTTCAGCTTTACGTATTCATGTTAGCCCATCTTTTAAGAAGGTAATTGATTTAACAGGCGGGTTCACTGTTGAAGCACGTGGAGAAACCTTCCTCAAAGTAAGCTTATGTTATAATTTACTAACATGAAAAAAGTGATGATCCTAATTATTGAATGATCTGTATTTTTTTGTTGATTTCTAAATTTCTGAAATTTAGAGTTTAAATGCATTATTTCTTTTTGTAGCATTTGCCACTTTTGTTTTTTTAAAAAACTTTCTTCTTTTGGTATCCTTTTCTATAATTTTACAATCTGGCTCGGGGAAAATATCTTGTATTTTAGGTTTAACTTTTAGCATTGCAGAAAGCGACTGATTTAAAAATCAATTTATTTTGTGTATGCTTATAGATATGTGAAATAAATAACAAGGAATAAATTCTATTTTTATTTGTGTACCTTGATATGTGTACTAAATAAACAATGTAAAATTTATTCACGTTAATTGGAAGATAATTTTTGACTGCATGTTCATTGGTTTATTGTTTTATTAACGTTTTTAGTCTGATTTTAGGGGAAAGGCACTGTAAATACGTATTGGTTGCTTGAATGCGATGAATCTCCACGCAAAAATCAGCGTCTTGATGCTGTAAACAGATATCCTGCCTTGGATGTGTTAAGGAACTCTCCTCAAGTTCGTAGAAAGTTGTTAAATGGCTCTCCCTTAGTAAATTCTCGTAGAGGCTCACCAATAGCACGAGCACCTCAATGGCAAAGAACAAATAGCTTGCGCTCACGTATAGACACTAGTAACTCAAGCTCAGTTCATAATAATAAAGACAGTAGCAATACAAATGGAATTACAGAATTGATGCCATTAATGATGACAGTAGAGTCGTGACAGCAAGATCTGCAAGTGAAGAGTTTTTAGATTATGCAATTAAAACATCAAACAATGTTTGTGGAAAGTGTTCATCTACAAGAAAGTAAATTAGATATATGTTATGAAAGGTGTTTTTTATTATAGAGAAACTAAATTTGCCTTGTTCCGCAGTTTCAAACGGAAAGCTATACTAAATTTGCTTTGAGCGCATATTATATTGACTTTTGAAAAATATTCTTCCTATATATTAGGAAGATTAGAGTAAAACAGAGAAGAAAGATACACAAAGAAAAGTTTTGCTAAATAATTTTTTATTTTAATCTTTTAATCTAGCATTTTAATTTTATTGTAATGCTCAAAAATTCAACACTCATTCAAACAATCATTCAATATCCAAAACTCACAAAACTTAGCTTGACTGTTTCTTGCTAAAACAGTATTATAGTGCAGTGCCAAAAAAAAATGGTTATAAATACCCTTGCTGGAAATTAGTATAACTTATAAAATGTATTTTCTAATGCTGTATGAGATAGAGAGCTAAGGATTCCATATCGAAAGGAAAAAGAAATAATGGATGTTTTCTGAAAATTTCTATCAATCCAATACAAGACTTATTTCTAGATGAACTTTAGGATCATTTTCACACAGATATGGTGAAACTGATTAATAACTTTCATCCATTAAATGTTCTTTTCTAGAGTTAGAGTTTTTTTAAGTAGATCCTTTTGATAATCGCCATCTAGCTTGGGCTGCACTTTATTAGATCTGATGCTCGAACTATATATTTACGTAAGCTCATTTGAAGTATCATTTTTGTGTTAAAAAGTTTTTGTTAAAAGATGATAAAAAATGATAATAATTCACGATGCCAAAATGTTTTGAACTTTAAGGGAACGTAAAAGTTGTTTGGTAATTAAAGCTTCTTTTTTTATTTTTAATAAAAATCTGAAAAAAAAAACTAATTTCAATCATTCTGTTGTTGAAATGGTGTTTACATAAAATTTATTGTAGTTTTGTTAATATTGTAACGTAGCAACAAAATTTAAAAGATCACAAGATTGATTATCTGCCAAAATTAATGTTTAAGCCATTCAAAAAATTGTTATGTTTAAGCGTAGTGCTTTCACTATCCTTCTTTACTTGTACGATATAAACCTTAGAAATACAATTTTTTATTCCCATGATAATGAGCAAGAGTTATTTTTTATATATTATTTGTACTATATATTATATATTTCATATAATATTTCATTTACTTTTCTTACAACTTGTATATTTGTATATACAATAAATGGTAATAATTTACTACTTAATTGCTTTACATCCTAGATGTTATATCCTATCAATGTTTTTTGTTTTTTTGTCATGTTAAGTCAGAAAGAAATTTTGCCATTCCTCAAAGGTCAAAAGGTCATAATTTCTGAAGGTCTTTCTGACAAAAATTAATGATGCTCCTCTGATGATAAACGTTATGGTTTTTTCTCAGGCTTGTTGACAATAACTTATGCTTCCATAGTTTTCATGGTTTTGTGATATTTATTTTTTTAAACTTTATTTCCACCACCCTTTCTGTATTTTTCTTTCTTTATATGTTTTTTTGAATTGTGTCTTCTACAAGAACTTTAATTCCACCACCCTTTCTATATTTTTCTTTATGTATTTTTTGAATTGTGTCTTCTACAAGAACTTTCAGGTGAATAAAGATAAATAAATGTGGAGTTTAATCAAATCTTGCACAAAAATAAGACTTAGTGAATTGTTTTAATACAAATGAACAAAAACAGTTCATTTGTTTGAATTATTATGGAATAAAACTCTTTAGCTTCTCAAAAGTTGATCAGGTGTTGAATGCAACGTTTTTGCATTGCGGGCAATGTTGTTGCGTTGAATATGAAATGATACCTACTTATGTATGTATTTTTTGTTTTATACAAAAAGGAATCCTTTATTTTCTATTTACTCAATTTTAATACATCAGGCCTTTCATATAAAATGCCTCTATTTCAGGGAAATAAATAAAAAGTTTCTGAAATTATCCTGATTCCAACCTATTGTTTTCTCGAGTTTTTTTTTTTAGTGTTTTTTTTAATGGAGAAAAATAAAAGAAAGTTTAAGATTTTGGACAAAACAAACGATTCAAGCGACCTTAGTGGCTGCTCAACATTCAAGAAATATAAACAGCAAAATTCTTCTTCAGTTGCTTCTGCAGAAGCCTCAACTGCTTCAAACTCACCTACTTACCCAATTTCAAATTCAAGTGCTTCTGTTACAACTGTAACTACTGAATCTTTATCTTGCTTACCAAAAGAATCAAATGTCTCGAAAAGTTTAAGCAGAACAAATATAAACAATCTTAATAGAGTAGTTGGAAAAAATTTCGCTGAAACATTCTCGTTCTTAAAGAAAACTGATTTATATGAGTTACCACCCATACCTAAACCTTCAGAGTAAGTACTGTGAATTTATTATAGTTATTACATTTTATATTTATTACATCTGTATTTATTATATCTATATATATTTATTGTTTTCTATTAAATTAATTTTTTCAAATGATCTCATTTTTATTTCTTTTTTTAGTTTAACAATGAACTTAAATATGACCATAATAAATCATGTATCTTTAAAAGAAAATATCACCTAATAAATGAATGATTTCTTGTCATTCTTGGAGATAAAAATGTCATTTAACTAAATAAAATCTTAGTTTATTAAGGTAAGCTTTAAAACATTTCCCTCCTAGGGTGAGTATTTTTACTCAAATACGTCTTGAAGAAATCCATTAGTTTTATTAAAAAATACATGAAAGTAGCATTTCATAGTCTTTTTATGGATCAAATTTTATCGTAAAATTTGTTAAATTAAATATAATCATAAGTTTTGTTTAATTAACCTTAACCCCTATGAATGAAGCCATTAAAAATGGGGTATGAAAAAGAAGTTTAAGATTTCGAAAAAACCTTTATATCACTTTCACACAAATTTTTTGCAATAGTTGTTAGCTTCTTTTTCTTTTTTTTTTCTTCTTTTTTTTTTCCTTTTTTTTTTTTTGGTTCTTTTTTGTGAATTTAGACAGTCCTGGAAAATATGTTAAATTTTCATTACATTACTATTTTCAAGTTTTTTTATCAACAATTCGTCTCAGAGATTACAAAAGATGATTTTTGGAGCCCTGGCAAACCATTGATCTATGTTAAGAATATTTATACATTTTCAAATTCTCTGTATTATATATAATCATTCCTTTTAAATAAAATCTTTAATTATTGTTGAAGATGTTGCTGTTCTTTGTAACCAATTCTTTCCTTATTTATTTATTCTTTATTTATAATCCTTATTTATATTTATATTATTATTATTTAAATTAAAAGTTTATTGCCAAATCTTGAATAAAAAAACAGAGAACAAGTTTTAAAAACTGCTAATATAATTAACCTATGGAAAAGAGTCCTAAAAATCAATGATCAGCTTGACTTGATATCAAATTTATTTGTTGATTTCTATATATATATATATATATATATATATATTTTTTTTTTCAATTATTCCTATCATTGTTCAATTAGGCAATGTTCCAGTTGAAATAACTTCAGAAAAATATCTTTATTCTTCTATGAGATGTTAAGAATTTTAAAGCTACAAAAAGTATTAGTTTTTGAAACTCAAGCATTACCTCAATTTTAAGTCATTGTTTATTGTGTATAGGCAACTCTTTAGTTTGCTAATATAATAAGATAAGCCATTTAATAAAATGTTGGTTTATTAATGTTGATTACAGGAGCCATGAAAGGTATACTTTTTGAAAATTATACATTGAACTTTTTTTTAAATGTGAATTGATTGATACTGGTTGATTAGTTTATTTTTTTTCGCTATAATGCTCTCCGTCATATTTTTCAGATTTCTCCTAAATTTGTATGGCATAATTACTTGTGAAGAAGTTTAACACTATATCTCTAACACTTAGTTCCCTTTTTTTGACAAAAAATGAAACCAGTCAGACCCATAGTTGTGCATCTACTGTCTACATGACTGTTTTAAATAGAACTCTTTATCAGACTGAATAGTCTTTTTGAGGTGTTAACATTTTCATTTAAGGGATGGCAAATTCCATCACACCATTTTTGGTACTGTTAATTCACTTAGAAGCAGAAGCTTCCCTTCAATATCCCCATTCTTCTTTAGTAAAACCTGAATAATATTCCTTGAATCAAACTCTCTTATGATGATTAAGTCAATTTCATTTTTTATGGAATTTTATAACTTAAAGACCGATGATTTTACTTTTCTTCCTGGATTTCGTCTTAATAATCATTTTCATATTTCCCTCTTGTAAAATATGCATGTCCTCAATAACATAGCTTATTCAACTTTTCTTGTTTGTTTCTTTAACTCCTGTCTATTCAGTAGCAGTATTTTCTACAGAATTAGAATTCCATTAAATTATTGTGTACAATTTTAATTTTGTTTATAATTAAGTAATCTTGCACCAACAGATTAACACTCAAACTGCATTTGTATTTTAATTATTTTGTCATAGAAAGCCGATTGTAAGAAACACTAATGCGATTATTGTCAATCCAAAACAGGTATTTTTTTTTTTTTTAAATCATTAATGAATGATTTTTTTGTGTCTTTTCGTTTAATAATTGTCTTTTCCAAATTTTCTCACCCTTTTATTTCCACAGGTCTCTGACTTTTTGTCAAGTGGGGCAAAGAATAACGGCGGTGTGTTTTTGTCAATTTAATGTTTATGATTTGTGGAAAAAGGAACTTCTGAGACATCTTTGATCAATAAAACAGCCAATAGGTTCACCCTATTTAATGACTTTGTTTGTTTATGTTGAGTATTTTTTTTGTTAGTTTTCTTATTAGTAAATTGATTAGGCTGTTTGAATACTGAGTTTGTGAGCAGTGTTAAGGGTGATGATAACTCTAGTTTATTGTGTGCCAAAAAATACTTCCCGATTAATTATTACTGCATGATAATTAAGCAAAGTCGAGATAACCTGTTAGCTAGGTCATCAGAGCACCTTTTTAATATTAAAAAAAAGGGTGTTGTTTTGAATGCTACACATGGGTCCATATGGATGTTGCAGAATTGTATCAAATAAAATTTTTCATGATTTCCTTGTTTTTATAGAGAGGTAACCCAATACTAAAGCATGTTCGAAATATTCCATGGGAATTTGGAGAGATAATTCCTGATTATGAAGTTGGAAACACGTCTTGTGTTTTGTTTTTGAGGTGATTACTTTAAGTCGAGAAAAAATAAGCCGAGGTTTACCTAAACATGAAGCAAACTGTAGGACCTAGATTATTTAATGTTTTGTTTCTTTAAAATATATCACATTCAAAATCAAACAATTTATATTCAAGGAAATATAAAAATTACTGTATTAGTTTATTGGTTTACTATTACACTTTTATCCGGGATCATAGTCCTTCAGTTGAAAAAGCAGCAAAGCAAAAAATTTTTGAGTAAATTCTGAGCTAATCCATAATGGCAGAAAAATGTTTGCTCGTTTTTATTTCTCATTATTATTTATCATCATCATTTCTAACCAATTTCTTAATTTTTTAATTTTTTAATTTCTTACTAACTTTTTAAATTTGGTTTCACAATTCCTGTTATGTTTGATAAGGATAAAAACATTTTTATTTTTTTTATTTTTGAGCAAAAAGTGTAGTTTTAGCAAATGTTTGATTTTTTATACTAGGTTTAAAACCCATTAAAATTAGCCAAAAATGCAATAAATTCCAATTCAATCTTATTTGATTTCTCTCTAATCAAAACTGAAATTATTAAATGTTCTAAAGTCATTCTTTCACGTAGTTATCATCGTGTTCAATTACGCAAAATTTAGAAGTGACATAATTGATGCCATAAGTGTTGTTTTTTTATGCAGTTTCTTTGGATTAGAAAATTTTCATAAGCTGCCTGTATCAAAGTTCTCCATATTCTGAAGAGCTCAATCTCAAGAAGAAATTATAGTTTTATGAAATTTTATGTGATCTTAGACATAACTTGTATTAATGTTGAAAGGAGTGCTTCTTTTTATTGCATTTGTTCATATTTTGGAAGAAAAAAATTTTTTGTATACTGATTGGATAATGTGAATTTAAAAAAAAGCATTTTTAATCTCTTCTCTAATTTAACTATACTAAGATTATATAGTACCCTTATTTAAAATTTGAATTTTTAACTATACTTGATTTAAAAGCCTTGTCTTTCCATTAAAATTTGATAAACGTAGATGCCTGTCTTGTCATTCAATTTTTATAAACCAAGATGCCTATCTTGCTGTTTAAATTTTAATACCTTGGTGCATATGTTGAAACTTAAAATAAAATTTTTAGCTTGAGAAATAATATTTTTAGCTTGAGATACCACAGTTTAAACCCAGATTACATTCACAACAGACTGAAACTACTTGGTAACAGATACAGTCTACGAGTTCTGTTAGTCCAAGTCGATGTGGTAATTATGTTTTTATGCTTTGTTGGCTAGTTCTAATATGATTTCTCAGTAAGTCTCGTGATATTTTTTTAGAAAATATGTAGTTAATTGGCCACTATTAAAATAGGCCAATATAATTTTTGGAGAAGAAATTAGAATGTATAATTTTTTTGTTTTATTTCAGCCATTGTGCTTCTTGAAGGAATTTTTCTGACCCTACTGTACTCTGTGAAACTTTAAAATATATAATGATATATTATAATTTTAGTAATTTTTTTTTTTTTTTTTTTAATAATCTGATTGAATTAACTTACACATATCAATGTTTATTCATGCAGCAAAATTCAAAGGGAAGTTTGAAGCAATTGGGGAAAATGTCCATATTTGCAAGCCTCACACTAGTTCTAGCTTGGAGGTTAGTGCGTTATTTGGTAAAACCTTTGGGATCAAGTAATCAGATTTTGTCCCAGGGCAAGATATCCTTCAGCATGAGCTTTAGTGAAAGATTCAACTCCATACATATTATTGTTTAAAAGAAAAAAAAACTTAAATCTTTAATTGGTTTGACATATTGCTCAAAAGTTGATTGTCTCATAAAAAAGAAAGTCACATAAGCCTTATTAAATCTTATTTAAACTTCCTTGAACACTACTGCAAGGAATTAAATGGTTTACATTTGCTTTAATCTCTTGATATACCTTGATGAAATAATTCTTGATTTGCAATGTTCAGATCAATTTTTAAGATCAAATCAACTCAAAATGAAGAATGCAAAGATTTGAAGAAGCTCATCATTAAATTTAATTCCACACAGATAAATAACTATTAATCACACCAAGTTTTGTTATGTATAGAAAAACAATGTTCATCTGGTGTTAATGCTTACTACAAAATTGATTAAATATTACCACAATTAAACGTATGTATAATAAATTTTTACTTATTTGTTTATTTAGAACATTCTAGAATTTTGACTAACTTTTGATGTCAAGCGCATAATTGAAAAAATGTGGTAATATGTTATTTTGTTATTTCAGTGCCGAGGAGGCGGGCCGTTACTTGGAGACGTATAAATCTTATGAAAACAAACCTCCTGATGTTCTTCAAGAACGAGTTGATGGTGAATATCTTCCTAAAGTTAGTTATTTAGAATCCTTTGTTACTTTCACAGACTAGCGTGACTTTTTATAAATATACAAAATAAACAAACAATGTCAATAATTAATTTAAAGTAGAAGTCAAGGTGGCATCTTTTTAAGCAAAATGAGAATTTTCAGGAGTAGGAAAAAAAAAATGGCAAGATGATCATCACTAGCTAAAAAAAATGTTACTTTTCTATCATTTAAAACTTGAGAAGGTTTGGTTCATGAAATAATAGATATTCGTAATTTGCGATCCTAGATTGCCTAATTCAATTGGGGTACCAGAAACAAGACTTTGAATCCAAGTTCTTTACGAAAACGAAAAGTAAGAAGTTAAAAATTAAAAGTAAAAAGTGCCTTAAAGATACATTTGCTTTCGTGTTATCTTGCATGTTTGTACCTGCTTGTCAGATGAATGGTCATAATTTATTTTGAATCCATGTTAAAAGCTCCCATGGTCAAAAACCTCTTCTAGGATAAAATCCCTCCAATAAAGGACTCTTATGGTCATAACTACTAAGCCAAATAAATTATGTTCATTGATGTTGATTAGAAAATGTAATATGATACGATATTAAAACTGAAACTAATGTGAGTGTTAACTTAAAAGAAAGTTATAATATTATCGGAAATTTATCAAAGTCTCTTCAAATCTGGTAAGAATTTTCAGAAAGTTAGATGGGCTATAAATTTTCAGTGTGGTCCAGGAAAATATTTTAATAACATTTTTATAGGCTCTGTTTTTTTTTCAAAAATGAAACACTATTACTTTACAGTTACATATGTTCCAAATATCTTTTTTATTTTTTCCACTTAAGGGTTTAGTTTCCTGACGTTGGGCAGAATTGCCGACTCTTTGCCATCTAAAATCTGTAATATTGCTGGGATTGGGCTAAAGGTCAAATCAAAAGTCTCATAACTTTTGAATTTTTGGTTTTTATTTAAAAACTGATATCAAAATTTTGCTGGTATCAGCAATTTTGGTCAGGTTTGTCACCAACCAACTCATACTTTTTTAAACCCTTTCTGACTTGATATCTGGGAGATTTCTAAATTTTGAGTTTAAAACTCACCATTTTAGAGAAACTGTGGGATCAGGTAATCAGACTTTATCCCATGGCAAGATATTCTACAGCACGAGTTTAGTGAAAGTTTCAACTCCATACATATTATTGTTTAAAAGCAAAAAAAACTTGAATCTTTAATCGGTTTGACATATTGCTCAAAAGCTGATTGTTTCATAAAAAAGAAAGTCACGTAAGCCGTGTTAAATCTTATTTAAACTTCCTTGAATACTACTGCAAGGAATTAAATGGTTTACGTTTGTTTTAATCTCTTGTTATACCTTGATGAAAACTGTGAAATCTGCCTAATAACCTAACAACATAAATTGTTAAATTCATCATTCCCAAAAACTACTGTGATGTAGAAGCATTTCGGAAAACAATCGCACTCTATGGTTATATCCTTTTCCATTACTATATTTTTTTTGCAAACAATTGTTGATACAAAGATGTTCTTATGAAACAATGTTGGGATTTTAGATTTAGCAAACATTTCATTTTCATATTTTTATAGGAATGCTTTATAATGAATTTGGATGTGTATACTGTAAAATTTTTTGTATGAGCCCTGGGCTTTCCTGATTCCAGAGAAACTTTATAACGGTGTGTTTGAGCGCAGATGAATAAAAAAAATTTTCCAACTCATGTACCAAGTCTTAGAAAAGGGTGGATGAAAAAAGGAAGAAAATGCTATGTTTTAGCTTGATTCACTTGAAGAAGCTTCTATTTCAGAGCCAGGTTGTGGTCTTTTGCTTTGTTCTTCGTACTCACTTTCCGATTTGAACCCATCTTCATTAGTTAAAAGGTGGGGTTATTTCAGGTTTCAACACTGATTTTTTATCCTTCTAGATCCTTTATGTTAATTAAATAACTTTGGTCATCATTGAGGTGGTTCAATAGTTTACACTTCATGAATGGTCTTGGAAAAGTCTCCTTGTTTTTACCCAAGATAGCCTTGGCATTAGCCAAGGTGATCAGTTGACAGTTGAATAAAAATTGTGAAAAACGTCACTTGTATTATTTAAGGAAAGCATGTAATTCTTTAAAGGTATTGTGGGTACCAGGAGAAAACATATAGAGATCCTATGTTGTGCATAATGACTTGTGCAAAACATTTAAGTTTATGAGAAACGAAAGAATATGTTGTCAAAATTGTAATTGATTGTTTAATCTATTGCTTTTTTTGTTTGTTTTCATATTTTTTAGTGGGTTTGCTTATACGTGGGAGGCTAAAATAATCACTGAAAAGGGTGTCTTGTACGCAAGATTTCAATTTCTAGCATTTAAGGTTTTGATAACATAATTATCTTTACCTTCAAGGTGCAAGAAGTTTTGACTACTATCAAATCTATTAATAAAACTGATGTCATCACATTACTATCAACATTCGGGGTAAGTTTGATACAGCTTTTTCTGCCCAACATGACACACAATCTTTGAAAAATATACCTACTGCTATTTTGAAACTGTATCATTGTCGTTTGCGACCAACATGGAAAATAAATTAAGGACTCAAATGACAACAATGAGTGAACAAAATGAGATTTATAAATAGCTTTATTTATTTAACTTGTGAAATATCATGTGAAATATTATTTTTGTTATCAATTTTAAATTTTACTTCCTGGTTTTATTATTAGTAGTATTTTATGTCCATAAACTTTAAAGTTCGGCACTTAAATCCATGGGCCTAAAAGATCTTCAATTGTTTCTGGAATGTGTGTGGATAGTCATTCTCTTAATGTTTCATCTGCTCCCACAGTCTTTAAAATAACTGGGTACCTGTTTATTCTCTTATTATTCAGTGCTTAAAAGGAATTGTCAATGCCGGCTTTGATGAGTTATCTTTATGTGTTGGGATTGGTCCTCAAAAGGTAAAAATCATTTTGTCTATTCCTTAAAATCAACTGTTTGTTTATTTGAGGATTAGATTTTGCTGGACCCTCGGCAAACCAGACTCTTGTCTGTTGTTTTTACATTTTTTATGTTATTTTTATTTTAAAATTGTTATATCAAACTTTGAAATATTTTTTCTGAAATAGTCATATTTTCATGAATGATTTGAACATGTTTCTTATAAATGTTATTAATTATGAACTTTAAATTTCATAGTAAGAGTAACTGTTAGATCCTAATTATGATTGTAAATTCTCAAACAATTCCTTGGTATTAAAAAGATACGGAGTTTAGGCTCCTCAGGAACTTGTTTTTTAAGAAATGTGTATATTTAATTTGAAGTTTTGCTAGTTTTGTTGGAATTTTCATGATCCATATGAATATTGAATAAACTGCTATCAACATTCAAACAGGTTCAGTCGTAAGTTTAAGTTTGAAATATGCCCTGTTTGTTATAAGGACGAAATTTTGAATTCTGTTCCTGTTTGTAAAGGCATTTCCAGTTAGTTCAGTGTAGTTTTCAAACGAGTGGAATATCTTCTTTGATCCAAAATTGCGCATTTACCAGCATTTTCAAAGTGCAATGACATGTTGTTTCAAAGTGCAAAAATTACTACAAAGTACGACAATACAACTTTTTCTTCCTTTTTAAATTTAACTTCTTTGTGTGAAAAAAAGAAAAAGAATTCAAATTAAACTTCAAAAAATTGCGTTACGTAAAGTAAAGTATTAAAGTATCAAAATTAGCAATATTACATGTAAAATGTGATATTCAAGTATCGAAATTAGCTAACGTGTAAATTACGATATTAAAGAATCCGAATAAGTGGAATGGATTTTTTAATTATAATCTCATGTGCCTTATCTATGTAAATAATAAAATATGCTGCTTCATGAAAAGAACTTTCCTATTATAT
>JAUZNK010063511.1:0-14676 GCA_035046665.1 Euphysa ruthae
TACTATAATTGCGCATACTTCTGCATTTTCTGAACTTTTTAGTACCAGGTCTAAACCTAGTGATTTTGCGAGTACAGCAAATTGGCTGATGACCAGAAAGAGAAATTTCAATTGATCCCTGCTGTGTGATCTTGTCAGATGCATTTGAGAGAATATGGTCCAACAACGAAAAGGTGTTTGATGTTACTCTTGTAGGATCCCTGATTAGTTCTGAAAGGCCAAATGTGGAACAAAATTCACTTTACTTTTTTAAAAGTGCATTTTAGGTGAGAACTCTGTGCTCAAGAATATAATTGTTATTACTATCCATGGGGTGGGCGTATTTGCATCCGATTCAACACCCATTTGTAAAAACTGATCACAGTTCTTATGATTGGATGAAAAAAAAAGTGAGCTGCTTAAAATGCTTGCAACAAAGTTTGTACAAATACCAAGATTTGACTTACTTTTGGTTACTTTCTTGACAAATTCTAGTGACTTTAACAAAGTTCTATCTCACCGTTTAACCACGAGGAAGCCGACACTCGAATCTTGCTGCACGTTAATGATGCTGATGATGGGCACCAAATTGTCTATAATCAAACCGTTGACGTAGATGTTTTTGCAATTTCAATTTCTGTTTTCAAAAAATTATCAAGCAACTTTGGATTGAATTTTGCTTTGAAAAACACAAACGGTGGCTTCCAATAAACTGTTACGCTCATAAGATAGGTGAAAAAGTAGGAGTTGTCTCATTATGGTTTGTATTCACTGGCTGCGTACCATATCATCATTTGCAGGATGGGGGAAGAAACTCGTATTGAAACCCTGGAATAACGAAAATGAAAAAATTGTTCGAACATTTTGCAGGTAACTTCCGTTATAAGAAATAAATTTAGGTCCATTAACTGCTAACATGTAGAACTATTATCTTATAGGCTCCTTTTCTGGCATTATTGGTTGTGTATGCCATTTCTTTCAACTTTACCAGCTCCATAATTTACGAAATATTTAAACTGTGTTTAATTTTTTAAGATGTCAGCATTATCAAGAATTTTGATGCAATTTAAAAGATTTTCACTTTATTATTTAGCTTGTCATCTTTATATACTCTTTTTGTTTCAACTGATACACTACTTCAGGTTGAGCGCTAAGTCATTCTCCTTTGTTATAAGAAAAGTTCCGCAAGTGAGCTCACTAAATGTCGAATAATTTTGTTCACTAAAAAAGCACGTCAGAGCGAGGGTTTACCACCAAAAAAAGACGCACTCTTCCAGCATTTAAAAAGAGCTGTAAAGTCTTTGTTTACTTTTCGAACAGGCTAATAACCGTTTTTTTTTTTTTTTTTTTTTTCAGAATAAAGGCCGTTATACTCAAGAGCTAAATTATCAAGTTCTTATCAATAACTGAATTAAATAGGAAAATGATGAGATATTTTATTAACACTTATTAATGTATGAAACTAATTCTCTCCAGAATTTTACTTGCAAACTATTAGCATTACCCTCCCCAAGTTTTCCCCTTTTTCTCGTTTCCTTTTAATTTTATTAAATAAAACACACAATAAATAAATCAATACAAACAAGGTGTATTCGTCTAAAGCATCCCAGTTCTGTGGGAATTCTCCTTCGCCGCAAATGAAGCATAATACTGTTAGTGGATTTCCAAATAGTAGTTTTAAATTTTTAAACTTATTTACCAAAAGTTTTTATTTTTTATTACGATAGAGCATATAAATTTAAATATAAAGTTGTTCTTTATGAAAAAAAAAAATTTAATCTTATCTGATATATATATATATAAATATATATTAAATTTAGTATCATATGTGGACAATCTTTGATACCACACCAGCTTTTACCCGATGTAACTGAATGGGGTTGAAAGAAAACCAATGACAAAATGACACCAGTGTGGGTGAAACTGCCTGAAGCATCAAAATCATGCATTAAATTCATCAAATGTGGACACATGATAGAGTGCGGAACATTTTGTAAGTTCAAACATTCGTGATTAAGTTGTATTGAGTTGTGTTGGTGTTCAAGCCAGATTTTAGAAAATAAATAAACCAAAGTCGTGTATATTTTTGTATTGTTTTATTCAGACTAGTGATTGTAAATAGGATTTGAGAAATTACGATGAAAAATAACTTTAAATACCTCATATATAAATTTTGAGCTTTTTACTTTTAGAATTTCATGAGCTTTGTATATACCTGCCTCTTTTAGTTTTATGATTACCGATTTATTTCCTTACTAAGTATGGTATAGTTGTTCAATTAAAGTTTATTCTACCTTCACTTCTGCTTATAACGACAGCGCATATGATGGTTTTGAAAGTGAAACAAAAAGTTTACTCCCAAATCAGCTGGGGGTCTCCCCAGGGCTTAAAAATCCTATTAAAACTGGGATCCATTTTTACTTCTTATGAGCTATAGATGCTACACTCAAAGTTTCATGCTGGTAACACCATTTGAACTATTTTGCCGTTTATTTACTCGTATTGACCCCACTGAACAAAACAACCGATTTATGAAGCCTAGTTGAACAGGTCTTTGCCTAATCGGCTGTTGTAAAAGTAGGTCCTGGTCTTTTGACTTCTGATAATTTGTCTTCCGACTTTTTATCTTCCGACTATTTGTCTTCGTATCATTTCGTCATCCGACAGTTTTTCTTCTGACATTTTGTTTGACCTTCAAATTATTTCTCTTCCGAATTTTTTTATTCTAACACTTTAGACTTCCGATAGTTTTTCTTCCAATACTTCCAATACTGTTCCAACAGTGTTGCCTATGATACTTATGTTTTCCTACAGTTTTTCCACTATTTTTGTCTTCTGAAACTTCGCTTTCTGACTGTTTGCCGAGTAATCATTTTGACATAAAAAAAGATGTCTGAATTTTTTGTAATAACTTGTGAATTTCAATTGTTAGTCTCAAATATTTTTAAATAGTCTAAAAAAAACCATGTAGCTTTTTTTAGAAAATTGGTGTGGCATACATATTTTACCTTCCATTTGCATAACCGTCCTATGATTCTCTTTTCTGACTGATCTTATTAAGTCGAATTCATAAATATATATATATATATATATATATATATATATAATATCACCTTGTATATAGCATAGAAAGCAATTTTCTCTATTGACTCTGTATTTGATGGTTGAACATGCAAGTCTTTTGGGCCCAAAAGGTCCTAGTTGTCCGAGATCACCAAAAAGTTAAGTATCGGGTATCGGTATATTACCAAAATAAAATGATTGGCTTTATATTAACTTTTTAATAGTACTGTAATCTCTCTTAACTTTCGTAGAGGTAAATCAAGTCACATTTATGATGATTTAACTACTGAAGAAAAACACCATATAGTAACACATCACCTTGTCTTATTAATTCCAATAATGACTATTGCTTTGAAATGGTTGTTTAAACTTAGGCTGAAATTTTGTAATCTGTTTTGATGGTGTTATTCTTATCTCGATATAGACCTGTTTATTTTCTGAATTTTTTGAAGAGCTCTGAACATATGTGTCTGTTCCAAATTTATCTAACTAACTTTATATACAAAATTCAAAAAAAAAAAAAAAAAAAAAAAAAAAATAGCAATAATAAATCAAAACATAAAAAAGTAAATCATTTCATTGTCATTTCACTATTTTTGATTTTGTTTTTGTTTTTTGTGCTTCGGGTATTCCTGTTTTTATTCTCAACGTTGTTTTCCTAGCCTTTTTTAAGTTTTACTTTAAATATGCTATTTTTATTTTTTTTTTACCCAGTATTTACATTGTTAACATAGGACATTTTAATTTTAGTTTAGGTCTGTTAAATTATCAATATGTTTTGTTAAGCAATCAAATTGATGCCTCTTCAACTTCTCTCACTTAAAATTTTTTTACACATTTCTAAAACAAAATCTTTCAAAACAATTGGTGCATTAAATTTATTTCTATAATTTTTCTGAAATTTCTTATGTTGACATTATCTGTTGACATTGAGTCTAATCCTAGACCTATTCAATATAATAAAGAAAACCTTATGGAAAAACATCAGCATTGTGGCTCCTCTTTAGGCAAAAAGGGTTGCACTTCATCCATTTTAATGTAAACAACATACTACCAAAAGTTGAATATTTAAGAAGTTTTGCTCAAAACCATCAACTATTGGAATTACTGAAGGTAAGTGCTGAAGTAGTTGATTGTTGTTACATTAAAATATTAGATGACAAAACTTATCTTTTGAAGAATTATTTAGCTTTTGAATTTGAAGTCAACTTCTATTTTGTCTCTCAAACTTCTTTCACATTGATTACTCACTTTAGATTAATACTTTGAAAGAAGCTGCAACAACGGTTGGCAATAATACTCCGCACAATTCCTTGTATTAAAATGTATTAAAATAGGCCGACATACCACCATGCTCTATTAAACTGTAATAAAGGATACTATCCATTTCTCGTTTACGTTCTATGAAATAGGGATGAGTATTTTGCAAATTAGCACCCACACTAATAATTTTACGTATAACACTCTCGCCACTGTTTTCTAAGCTTTGTTTATGTTGCTCAAATGACACCAGATAGTACTTGAGTGAGTACTTGTTTTCTAAGTTTCGAGATGAACAGAATAGATTTAAAAAATGGATGTTTTAAGAAAAGATTATTTGGTATGTAATAAATATGTTCGATAAAATCATTAAACTTTATACCAATTGGTTTAAGAGCTGATATATCACTACTTCCATTAATAAATATTTTAGGAAATGCCATAGTAAAAAGTCCTGGTGTCTTTAGTTCGTTAAGTGATTCGCCTAGTGTGTACTCCCAGTCTGCAGAAAATTTTGGTAAGGTATCAGAAATATTAGAACCTACAATTGCTTTTGTGCATCTATTGGATCATAAGTGCATGCAATATCAGATATCATTTTTGCTTCATCTGGTTCATTGCTATCAAATTGTGCTTGTTTTGGTGCTGGACCTTTATCATTTTCTTTCATAGTATTTTGTATGGACATAATTTTTAGAACAGGCAATTGTTGGCGTTCTTGAGGTAACTGATCAAGGCGATTTTCTTCGATAGTGACATATTTGTAATATTCATTAGGTAGATATTTAAAAAAATTACCCTTTAACAATTTTTTAATATCTCTTGCCCATAATACCGCTGATAATCATTTTCTTAAGTTGTGATCTATAACAAAGACCACACAAAATTTCCTGTAATTTTTGACAATCAACTGTATACATTGTAAGTGTTTGATTTGGCATTATTTCTCTTTAAAAGTACAAGTCAAATTTCTTCGGCGGAAGAAATTCTTTGGGGGACAAAAGTAATGCAGATACAATTTTCGTTTGTTGCGGTAAACTTATGCAATAACCTTTGATGCAAGTATTCCAAATCGGAAGACATGTACATTCATTATAACTTTTATACGGGATATTAATGCAATTTCAACTGCAGTTAAGTTGTTAAAAACAAATGTAAAAAATTGCATATTTATGTGGCGTAAAGCATCATTGGGTGGACCCATATGTATTTAGACTTTTAAAACCAGAAAACTTTGATGCCTTTATGTTACCTTTTTGAGCGGGCTTTAAATTTTCTTTGTGACAAAGATCGCATAAACCCTGTTTGTTTAGTTTCCAAGGTTAAAATTCGACGCATTTTGAATCAGAATATGTCGTTGAGGAACTTGTAGCATGGAATATTGTCCTTAAGACACACAAAACATTTATCAACCCTCTGGAGCAACTCACCTTCCTCAAATCTTTCTATAGATTTCCGAACAGCAGGATTATTATGCAAATTTTCAGGTCGTTGATTATCATGAAAAGGAATTTTAGTATCTTTAATATTAGCAGCAACAACTTTTTTTCATTGTAATGTCATTGATAAGTATTTTTTCATTGTAATGTCATTGATATTTTTTTGGGTTCATTTTTAGCAGTACTTCTTTTTTATTTATATTACGCAATTTCTTCGACGATTCTTTTGTTGCAATTTTTCCTCATTTTCATTGCCTTGTACACATGTTACGCCAAATTTCAGACATGATATTTAAAGCTCTTTCTCTGATTGCTATTCTCTTCACCGATTACTATTTTTTGCTTTTATTTTATTACGTTTCTCAATTTTTTTCGACGATTCTTTTGTTGCAATTTGGCTTCGGAAATATTTTAGCCAAACGCAAGACAAAATCTTTTAGGATCTCCCCTTGTTTTTATTAAATAATGCAATTTTCGTAGGCAGTTTAGCCTGAGAGAATGAGAGAGAATGAGAGTGTTATTAACCAACAAATTGCCGAGACAATATTTCCAGATTGGCCCACGTGGCGGGTCTTAGAGCACCCATTTGCGCCTACGAAATTCGCTCCACCAAACAACCCACCAGTTTGAGCTAGTGTTGCATTACGCAATGAAATTTGTTCAGAAACTCAGAGATAACATGAAAATAAATTTCCGTCAGAGGAGGGAGCCGAACTCGTAACCCTTCGCTTGGTAGTCAAACGTCCTACCACTGTGCCAACTCCGCATCTTTAACTATCTTTTTGGAATTAGTGGTTATTTTAGATAAACTGGGAAAACTAAAATCAAACTTGACCCTTTTTGAAACTAGTTGTTTCTAATGACCGGGTAACTTCGTGCAAACACCTTGACTTGAGAAAGTATGATGAACATCAGAAACAGGAACCAAAGATTGAAAATGATTTTGATTCATAATTGCTATGAGCATGGGATACGACATCAAGATTGGGAACAATTATAAAATACGGTATATGGATGAGCACAAGTTGAATTGATATTAAGTGATATAAATGTCAACATTCAAAAATACTACAGTTGCTAGTGTAATATTTCAATGCAATGTTTTATCTTTTTCTTGGTAAAAAGAAAATCCGCCTAACACTTGTTGTCATATTCATTTCGCAAAGTTTGTTCATAAATTCGCTTAAAGTTTTGCACAGTTTGAGAAACATGAACTTGTTTTAAAAAAAAAGCGACAACATCTACTATTAAGTGGTTATATAAGTCAAAGATTATCCTTGGTTCTAAAATCTGTAAAACGTCAGTTCTGTGTATTTGTTGAACGACCACTCCATACCAGCAGCCACAGTCACCTATAGTATGATTATCCATTTGAACATCTAAACCTATTTTATGAGCATTCTCAATAATTTGATCATCAAAAACGATATCTCGTTTTGTTGATCGACGAGATAAAGAAAAATATCATTTTTAGCTGAGATGAGTGCTCATTAAAGTTAGTTAGAAATTAATATATTGGTAGATATTTGAATTAGCTCTGATATTTTGTATGGTGTGGCTAGTAGCTATTATTACTACCATCTTCCTTTTGTTAAAAAAAGAAAATGTGATATATCTCAATATAACAAATTTTCTTACGCTATTTGAATAATATACAATAAAACTGTAAGTAGAATTAAATTCTCTCTAGATAGTATTGAAATTAAATTTGATTTGGTTTTGCAGCTTTTGTCTCCATTATTCTCTACTGCTCAAATATTATTAATAAAGAAATTGGAAGGCGTGAAAAAAATATGAAAAAGTAGGCTCTAATTTAGGTACGAAAATAGGCACGAATTTTCTGCTGAGTCAGCACTAATTTAGGCAAGAATTTAGGCACGAATTTTCTGTGAATTCAGCGCAAAAAAACTTCCTTACTATAGAGAATTTTTCGTGATACTGCCAAATAAAATCCATTTGCAACGCTCGCTATTCTGATTTCGCAATAAAAAAGTGAAAGGAAATTATTGAATTCCGAAATCATCTAGGGTAATATTGTCCAATGACCATAGAGGTTGTGACATGCCGATGGTTCGTAATTATTTAAGTATAGAGATGGCCTAAAAATAAGATAATCACATAAAGAGGACTGACTTAAAAAAAAGGAGTTGTAATATCCATGGTATAATCCAAGGGTCTGAGTGGACAAAGATGTTTGGTTAAATCCCAGAAAAAAAATTAAATCCAGCAGTTATTAAAGTTTGAGAATGCTACTGTGGGTGGTAATGTGTGTGGGAAGGGTGTAATGGTAATGTGTGTGGGAAGGGTGTAATGATAATGTGTGTGAGAAGGGTGCGATTGTAATGTGTGTGGGAAGGGTGTAATGGTAATGTGTGTGGGAAGGATGTAATGGTAATGTGTGTGGGAAGGGTGTATTGGTGTGCTTGATCAAATATTTACCTTAGCTTTTTTCTATTACTATTTAGCCGGAAAAAAAATAAATGTTTTACGCCATAAAAACAAATGTTCATCAACTTATTGTCTTCGAAATTTGATTTTTTTTACCGACAAAATCTTTATTTCCGGGAATTTTTGATCTAGCCAATTTAAATGGTAAATTATTGGTTAAATCCCTTGAAGAAAAGGTTGAATTTGTGGATATTTCTTAATTAGGAAAGAGGCTTTTTTCTTTACATTTCTTAATTTTTTTACCTAAAGTTCGACGTTTAGTATTACTTTCCATTTTTTTTAATAAACGCTTTATTTTGAATAAATTGAAGTCCAACTCAATGTAAAGTTTCGGCCATCAGTATAAATAATAAAAATTTTAATAGAGTTTTTAACCATTGAAAGAAAAGCAAAAAGTTTTAATACAATTCTTTGCTTGGCAAAATACAATAATACGTAACTAGGTAAAATAAATATGATATATAAAAAATTATAATTTATTTCTTAAAGCGTCTTAACAATAAACTCTATGCAGTAAAAGCTATCAAGTTGCCATTCTCTGTGTCGATATCTTGAATAATTCTAAAAAAATCAAATATATATATATATACATACCAAATAGTTTTTATTTATTTTTGAATAAAAACAACTTCTTGCAAAATAACATCTTGTTTAAACATCAGCATATGATTTGAATGGATAAATAAATTATAACATTGAAATTTTCAACGGGATGCTATTAACAGAAAATTGATTAGTTGGTAGTATCTAAAAGTATTTTAAAATATTACCTATTTTTCGTAAACGCATTCATTGTCTTCACATTTCATTTTTTCATCTTTACAAAAGCAATGATAATCAGCTTTACAGAAGTCTTTGAATACATTCAAACACTAAAAGCAAGTGATTGATTATTTATGCAATATGAAATAATTTTTAATTAGCTATTAGAAACATCTAATTAGCATATGACGTAATTTCATAGCTATTAACTATTTTTATATTATCAATAACTTATAATTAAAATTTGATGTTGTACAATTAATCATTTCTTATCTTAATAAAATTAATTCTTTTGTGATAATGTCTGCACTAAGAAATTTATTGCTAATATTAAGACATTTACAATATCTCATAAAACTCACATAGAATTAACAATAACGACGACCTCTCGAAAGTATATGCCAACTTTAAAAACCAAATATATAATATTTGGACTAAAGCTTTTTAGGTTTTAGGGAAAACATCCTGACCAATTCCAAGCCACAGTTTTCAAACTGAAGTTTATTCTCAAAACGCTTTGATTAAAATTTCATTCTTCTAAATATTCATTTAAAAAAAAAACCAAAAATAAAAATTATCTTATTCTATCTGAATGTTGTGTAAAAGTATAAATCATTCGGCTTGAATATAGTAGATCGAAGCATACCTTTAACCGTATTCTTGTTATAAAGTCGCTATGTTGAAAGCCAAATCTAAGACCGAGGAATTATAAAGAAGAGTTTAAGTAATTAACCCTTCTCATGGAATTTCATAGTTTAAAAATTTGCAAACAAACTTTATACTTAGGAGACACTTCTATATCTGTAAAAATATAAAACTCGTCTTCTAAGAGTTTTAAAATCTGCCATATAGATTTACACCATAAATAACTATTTGTTTTTGTGTGCACTGAGTAGAATTAATAACTCACTTTCTGCTTGCTCATTATTTCTTTCATTGTGGTTACCAACTTGCACGAATGAGAATCTTTGTTACATACATACATTGAATCGCAATCGGAGTTATCAACGCAATAACCTTCTTTCTATAACAGACGACAAATAATTATAAAACAACAGACAACTAGATTTCTTTTAAAAATGTTTATAGTTTATATTTCAGTTTGTGCAGAGTCAATGAAAAATGGTTTATTTTCCTGCTTGACGAAAACAGCAGGGTTCTATGATTGCAAAAGCAGAAAAGCGAGCGTAGCGAGCTTTGCAGCTGGAGTTCATTTGGCAACAACTCGAAAAATTGATTGTGGAAAGGAAGGTATTTTTTGCTGAATCAGCAGATTTTGGAACCAAAATTCTTGCCTAAATTCGTGCCTATTTTTTCAAATTATGTCTCGACTTCCCATTTCGAAAGAAAGTTTATTTCTGTTTAGCTACAGCTTTATTGTATATTAATAACTGGTAAAATAAGAAAGTTTGTCGTTCTATATTTGTAGTTCTATATAATGATAGATTGCACGAGAAATATCACATCAAAGAATGTACTTTGGTAAACCAAAAAATGTTACGCCGGTTTTTATTGCCTTTTTTTGAAAGTTTTCACTGCATATATTACAAACCATCTAAAGAGACGAAATTTCAGAAAGATATACAGAATGTAACTTTATACTAGGAAAGTCGATTTGTTAAACTGCTCGTAAACATTGCTCAACATCATTGATACTCACCAATAATATATTGATCGGGCTAGAGTTAGCTTGAAACACAAGTAGACCGATCAAAACCAAGATATACATCTTTCCTTTTTTTTTATTCGCTTCAAAACTAATTTTTGCTAATGTAATGGTTTTAGCAGGAACAGTTTCGATTTCATTAAAGAAGCGAAATCTCTTCTGTTTATAAAGGAAATTTTGCCTGAATCTACACTACCCCCGGATTTCTCATGGTCCAAATGTTTAATAATGGGTCAAAAGTTAATAAGGAAAAAGGTGCTATATGAAGTTATTGTACTTTTATCTTTTTTTGTAATAAACTTCATTGTTTGAAAACCGTGAGTTTATATAATGAGGTTTTTATAATATTCTTAATGAAATACAAAAGTGCACGTATGAAAAAAATTTAGTTTAGTGTGTTCCAAACACATAGAATATTTATGCTTACTTATTTCTTATATAATTGTTGTTCCGTTGACGTCAATCATATTGTAAGATGTTTTATACCTTTGTTTGACTGACTAATCATTTTTTCTAAAAATATACTTCCAAAATGTGCTGCCCACTGTTCTTGTTATGTGCCTTTGACTATGTCATATAAAATTTCCTAGCACCAACGTAAATAAAAAAAATATATTAATTAAAAATGTTGAGCGATTTCCGTCTTTTGACTAATTATAAAATTCATATTCATATACACACACACACATATCGTATGTTCTGATTTGAAACGAAACTTGATATGATATGAAATATTTGCCCATATTTTCGTGTCTTAAATGTATAATTCATAAATACAAATATTAAAACAAAAACTGATTACCCAAATGACGAGACTTTCTGTTGATTTTCTGCCAGAAGGTCAGTACCTTAAATAGAATATTTTACATATCATTATATTCTTTTTTTTTTAATTTGAAAATATGCAAATGTCAATAAAACTGCTTAAAATTGTTAATAACATTTTATCCCAAGTTTAAGTTCTGAAGCTGCTCCGCTTTCTCAAATTGCCCTGTAATTTGGTAAATCTTAAAACAAGATTTTCTTTAAAAAGTTCTTATGGTTTTTACTGGACAATAAGATTTGATTTGAAAAACAAATTTAATATTAAGAGTTATAATGACTGCTTTATCTATTCTTTAGAAAAAAACATATTTTTATCGAACATGAAGTTAATCTTCTTTTCGTTTAACAAAAAATAACTAGTAAAGTACAAAAAGATCTTAATTTCACCAACAATAGAAAATAATAAACGTGTGTCTTTCTTGTAAAGCAATTGAAAGTCCAAATCATTCCGTACATCTAGGCATATATGGCTTAAACCAGCATTTCTTGCTATCTAAGTCGTTTTAGGAAAAAATATTTCATATCAGGCAAATCTTAAAATAAAAACCTAATTGGTTGTGGCTTTTATATGAAAAATTCTAAGCCCACACCTAGGAATTCACTAGATGCTAGGATGTACAGGAAGATTTAGACAAAAATTTTATAAATCGGATAAGTGCAATTCCAAACTGAAGTTAATATTGAAAATCAGAACCAATTTACAAAAAACGGTGCTGAAAACATTAGAGCAAAGAAATCGAATATATCAGTAAAATAGTGGAAACTCTAATAATATACACCTTCAGAAACCTTTATCATCTGGATTAATCCAGATTTAATTTAAAAGTAACAATCAACAAAAGATTCCGAGTTGCTTAGAGTATTACCAATAAAAGTAATATTTCCCGGTTGTCAGATAAAGATTTCCATTTTCAAGTTCCTAAATTCTCTTTCAAAGGTCCAATCAAGCATTTTTATAAGCATACATGTTTTAAATAAACAAGTTAAAAGTTAAAAAGAAGTTTAAAAAGCAATACTGCAAATTGAATAATCATACTGGAAGCATATGTGTTGAAATTATTGGTGCATCTGGAAAGAATTTGTCCTTTCAATATGCATACCGCTTGCTGGTAAAGTTTCACATTTCGCTAATTTTGTTCAAAGTATGCTAAACAAGCTTGATAAAGTATGTATAAATTTAAAAAGATTTGTAATGGTTTATCTCCGAAATATCTTAACCATCATAGCATTTTAGAAATAAGAGAAATCTGATGAGTTGAAATGGGCTGATGTTATACCTGCTTTTAAAAAAGGAGATGTCTCTAACATAGAATACTATCGTCTGATTGCAAAAGTGGCAAAGGCACTTGGATAACAAGGGGTTAATAGGTAAAGTTCTAATTGACTTATCTAAGGCAAATAATTGTTTCCAATATGACTTTTTGCTAGTCAAGCTTGAGGCCTATGTGTTTTCAAAACGCATTTTACTTTTGATGAAGATTTATCTGAGAGAACGTAAACACAGAGTAAAAATAAGCTCTACATATACTAAGGTACTTCATGGAATTCCTCAAGGGTCAATCTTATGTTGTATTTTATTTAATATTTTTATAACAGATTTTTTCCTTTTCTTGAAGAAATTAAAGCATGTAATTTTGCTGATGATGACACTGTATATGCCTGAGATACCTCTGTTAATTTAGCTATTAGCAATCTAAAAGCTGAATTAACCCGTATATGCACTTGGTTTTCTATAAACTCGATTGTCACTAACCTTTCAAAATTCCAACCGATTTTTCATGGAGAAAAAAGCCTGACGAAAAATTTATCTTTATTTATTTGTGGTAAAAAGATTGCTGCAAAAAACGAAAATAAACTGTTAGGCGTAAAAATTGATAACAAAATGTCTTTTTCTAATCATAAGTATTAGATTATAAGTATTATAAGTTTTGTAAAAAAGGCAAATAAGAAACTGCGTGCAATTAACGGTCTCAAAAACATTTTTATCGATATCTCAAGCAAGATTGGTAGTTTATGCGCATGTTCAATCATACTTTTTTTATTCTCCTCTGAAATAGATGTTCTGTTTCAAAAAGGAAAAGCATCTTATAGACAGATTTCATAAGAAGGCACTAAAAACAATCTAAAATTTGCTCTCAATCTTGATGAATTGTTAATTATAGACAAAAGTTGTAGTGTGTACGTACACAAGACATTTACAGATGTTAATGACTGAAATTTATAAGTCAACCAATCATATGAGTCCGTAACTAATTCAACATATTTTATCTATGAAATGTTACTGAAAGTATAGCCTTAGAAGTCCCTTTGTATTAAATCTTCCTCCAGCTCTTTCTACGACCTATGGAAAAAATTCATTTCAGTCTAAGGACAGTCTTATTTGGAACACACTCCAAAATTTCATTAAAAACTTCTCCCTCTTTGCAAATCTTTAAACCTATAATTAAACGATTTAAAAGAGTGGAAAGGAGAAAATTGTTTTTGAAAATGTTGTTTGTAATGTTTCTTTTGCTTGACTATACTAGTGTTTACAAATATTTTATAATAATTGTATTTAACTACGTTTTATCCAACGTTAAAAAAATTTATTGAAGTGAATTGAAACAAAACTTGTTTCTTACAGGTGATTTTAATATTGATTTCTTTGTTACAACAAGTTTTTTACCATATATTTTATGATTTTATTTTTGAAAAAATATGCTACATTCAATTAACAAACCTACTCGAGTAAGTAAGACTTGTGAAACAGCTCTTGATAATACATTTTTTAACTATGATTTTTTTAACTTTTTTCTTGGATTTCAATTCAGGTATAATAAAAACGATCGGCGATCATTTTCCTGTTTTTAATATTGCCACCAATAAAAATGACAATGTTTTAGACGCGCAAAAGCAAATATCGAGAAAAGATCCCTCCATCGAACTCTATCGAACTAATTTAGGGGCTTTTAAACAAAAACTTAAAGATTGTTCCAGGAATAATGTATATGGAAGTAACTATGCTAATTTGGCTTTTCAAAACTTTTTTTGGAAAGTTTCAAGAAATATTCAATTAAACTTCTCAAGTTAAGTTAGTTAAGGTTAAACGTAAAGAAATTAATAACTCTTGAATGATACCAGCGTTGATAAAAAAGCTCCGAGAAAAACTCTACGCTTAAAAAAATAAAATTTAAGTATTTAAGGCGGAAAATCGATGTATGTAAGTATGTATGTGTGTATGTATGTATGTATGTA
>JAUZNK010063522.1:0-14675 GCA_035046665.1 Euphysa ruthae
CTTATATATTTCTTCTATTATATAGGACAGAGAAGAAATACGTGAAGAGCTTGCACGTTTACAAACAAGAATTGAAGAACAGCAAATGTTGAATCAACAGAAAGATGAAAACATTCAAGTGTTGATGCAACAGGTTGCAGAAGCTGAGGAATTGAAGGACAAAGTCGAAGCTCAAGAAAGAGTTAATTCTGAAAAACTCATGTTTGAGTTGGCTGGGAGAATAGAAGCTCATGAGAAGATCAGTAACAAACTGGAAGAAACTAGAAATGTTATGGAGCAGAAAGATCATGCAATTCAAAACATGGTTGATGAGGTTTTTGATTATTCTATTAAACTTAAGCTGATTTTGACATTTCAGTCGGAATAATAACATGAGAAAATTCACACAAAAGGAATTGTGAAAGAGTTTAGGTCTAGCATTTACTGAAAATTATTCTTATTGTACTTTGAATTCCTTTTAAATTTAAATTGCACTGCTGCTTGTTAGCTGATGCTTTTTTGTGATAAAAGTTTTAAATAAAAGTTCCAGGCAATGCGAATTGTCCGCTGTTTAGAATCTGTGATTGTTTAAAATCTGATCCCACATCAGTTACTTCTTGTGTGAAGTGCCTGATGAAGTTTTCAAATAGATTATCTAAATTTAGAATAAAAAACGATAGTTTGTTTTCTCTATAACATTCTGGAAATTTCATTAGTTCAAGTGAACGAAACGTTGAGAATTAATTCAATAGTTTGTGAGATTTGGTAACAAGCAAAAGCAATAGATGTTAGAATGTTTTCATAATGTATATGCACTCTAAAAATAAAGTATATTAAATAAATTAAATTTTGATTCAGTTGTTTATAGTCATATTTTCAATTTAGAGTAAACCATGTTTCAATGTAAAGCAGATAGCTTTTTTATTTTTAATCATCAATTACAGCCATTTTTAGTTCAGAACTTGAAACTTGTTTATTTATGTATGAATTTATGAATGATGAAAGGCCTTATTTTGCCTTTTTTAAACAAATTGTTATAGACAGAAAAAATACTCTTAGTAAACTTATCAAATTTAGTTTCATTGAATTTCTTTTCTTTTATTTAGCTTTTCTCTTGATTTTGGTTTAACTGCAAAGAGTGTCCTGAAAAATTTTGGCACTCAACAAAGACAATTTTTTAAATGATGGAAATTTTTTTTTGTCTCTTTAAAGTTATCAGTCAGATAGCCACTTATATTTTGCCTACTCGTGTTTGTTCACCTATACAGGTTAATATCTAATGAATTAGTAAACAAAATATTACAAATGAAATGAAGCAAAGTTGTGAATTGTATATAAATATTTTTTTCTGAATATGCCTTACCTTCCAGAACAAAAAGAGGTTTTGAAGTATACCTTGTATTGTTTCTTGTCAATGCCAAAACTAGTTACGGATGTTAAAATTAAAAAAAAGAAACAGTCCTTGGTTGCTCAATGCATTGTATTCAAGAGTGTAATGTATAAGTGAACCTTTTTGAGCTGATATTTACAATGATAGGATGAAGTCTGCCAGACAGATAAATAATAGATATAACTTTGCTATGGAAGAAAGTAGCAAGAAAAAAGGCAAAAAAAGTCAAATAAACAATTGCAAAAAAATTTTTTTTTCATTATTTTGACTGAAAAGTATTCTTTTGTTGTAATATTATCAGATGTGAAGAATTTTGAGAAATGTCTGAAGAACTTTTAGTAAAGCTGGGAAAATTTTAGAATTATTATGTAGTGATCGTTTTCTGTAAATGTTCGATTTGAGTCTTTATATTTGTTTACCTCTGAAAAAGAAAATTTAATTTATAACAAAAGCAAACAAATTCTAATCTTTCTTCTTGGAAAAAAAGAATTGATGTATTTTTATTTTTCAAATAGGTTTATTATCTGAAATTGTTTTTAGATGGATGCAAAAGAGCAACTTTTGAAAGCTAAAGATGAAGCTGTTAAAAGGTTGCAGATCATAACACAGGGTTCTGAGATGATAGATAAGTTTATTGAGTCATTGGAGATGGATAAAAAAGAACAATGTTTTGAAATTGAAAGATTAAAGGAATCAGTTGATAATCTAGGGAAGAAAGCTCTTCTACAGGAAAAGAACAGTGCAAATACAACTTCTGACGAAAAGGTTTTTCTTTAGATACAATTCATTGAAAGTTTCTCTTGATGGTGTTTCTAAATTCTCTACTAAGCTTTTAGGCTTGTTTTTTTTTTCTTTAAATTTGTTTTAAATGGACATATTCTCAAACTATGATGTTAGCATAACATTGTTTATCTTTTTGCCGGAAAAATTCTCGATTAGTAAATGGTCTTCAGAAGGCTTTTCAGGATGCAATACAATAAATTTTTTAGCTTTAAATGAGGCTGTCCCTGGCTTAACTGGCTCACAGAAATGAATTATAATAAATCAACCGGCAAAATATATTTTTTTTATATGTAGAAAGTAAGATAAATTTCAAGGACAGCATAACGTGATATGCTAAAGCATGGTTACCCTGTTTTATTATGAAGGTCGTGGACATATAAGTCTTTACTTCTGGCCGCATACGAAACAGATCAAAGTTAATTACTATACCTGAGAATCGAATATGTATTTGTGTGTATTAATTTTGTAAATGTATTTAAACAGTAATTCAAGGATATGAAGGCTTTTAACCAGCCATATGTTTATTTGGTGTAAACCATTCTTTGGTGATCAAGTATACCTGGAATTACTTGCTTGGTATTTTGTTCAACATTTTTTTTTTTTTTGTTCAGGATAAAACTATAGTGGAACTTCAAAATCTTGTTCGTAAATTAGAATCTAATACGCAAACAATGCACAATAGATTAGAGACTTCTGCACAAGAGTTAGTTACTTTACAAAGCCAATTAGAAGAATCAGAAGCAAAAACAAAGAATCTTGAATTGGAAAAGAATTCCCTCAACCAGGTAATTTAGTATTTATCTTATGATATCCACAGGTTAAATTTTACTACTGAAGTTGGCAGGGCCTATGAATGAGATGCAGTTTTCAATTTTCAGTTTTAAGATTTACTAAATTTACTAAATAAATATCTCAAAGACTTATGCTTCAATTCTGTCCAATTTGTGGTGTTGAAAAATACCAGGTATATTCCAGACAGTATCTTTCTCAGCAACCTCAGCAACCATATTGTGGTGTTATTGTGATATTTATTGTAACACAGATTTTCTCAAATACAGCTTTCTCTAGTTCTCTCATTTGTTGCTATAACTTTGTATATATTAACACCCTTCTGAAGTTTGTTGCTATAACCTTGCATATATTAACACCCTTCTGAAGTTTGTTGCTATGACTTTGTATATATTAACACCCTTCTGAAGTTTTGAAGAAAATCTATAGGAAAAAAATTAAACCAACATTTATCTAGTGGACAAACATTAATGAATTGAAATTTTACAAAAAAGCACTAAAAAAAGCAGACCCAAAAATTTTGAACTTGTATCCAAAAAAGCTAATTAAAAAATCCTGAAAAGGAAATATTACAGGGTTCAATCCTTATTTTTGCAAGAAAGTGTTAACAAATATCAGAAAGAAATTTTTTAATTGATTTTAGCAAAATGGATTCAGAGATATTCACCTTTTCTCAAAGCGCAGTGTTAAAAATAGGATAAATATTTGAAATAGGTGACATATTTATTTAGCTTAAAAATCAGAATTTTCAAAACAGCTTCTCTTATTATCCATTTAGACAAACATATTAAGCTTCATTAACCCATAATAAGATAGTAAGCATTACAAAAATCAATTTAAAGACATACGTTTAAAAATTATGTTGATGACTCTAAAATTTGGAAATTATATTGACTATCCTAAATGATTGTCGATTTCTTTCTAGTATCAAAATTGGTTTTTTCTGAACTGGGGATTTGAACCACAATATAAGTAATTATCTGGTCCTTTTAGATTTAGTTTTTTTGGATTAAATTTTTAAGTCACATTGTTTAAAAACAGAGTTTAAAATTTAAACCAATAGTTTAATAATTAGTGTCCTTTTTCATTAAGAAAGGGTTTCTTGAAGTTTTTTAAGTTTTTTAACACGTATTTTAATATTTTTTTTGCAAATTTTTATTATCTGTAATTATTTCAAAATAGAGGAATTAAAATTCCTTGATGTTAATTTGGGTGAAGGTTAATTAGTACTTGCCCTTTTCATATAGAAATCATTATAATGCTTTTCCACTGGTTTATATTTAATTTATCTCACATTATAGATTCATAAATATTGCTGGATTTGTCAGATATCACATACCTTCAAAAACAACTTTCCTTGCAGACTACTTTTTTTATACTTTTATTCAAAAAGTTGGGACGTTCACATTCGTCCAAAAAGCAGCAATTTGGAATGTTTGGATTTGAAATAACTTCAATTTAAACCAATCACTGATTGTCGTGATGTCTTGGTTTTCAAATTCAACCATAAGAGCGAAAAAGAAACAAAAAATTTCGTTCATCCAATCAGACTTCAGAAAATTTTATCTATCAATTACAAAAACTGTGCTTAAAACTAACTGAAAATTTTTTACAAATTTTTAATGACTAATCATGGAAGAAAATAACAACATCATTGTTTTTATCTATTAATTTCGAAAACTTTGCGTAATCATTACAAATTTTTAATGACTAATCCTGGAAGAAAATAACAACATGATCGTTTTTATCTATCAATTTCAAAAACTGTGCGTAATCTTTACAAATTTTTAATATATAATCATGAAGAAAATAGCAAACATGATTGTTTTATATAAATCAAAAATTTCAATGGGAAAGAATTTTTTAGTGAATTAGCTGAACTTTAAACTGAAAATTAAACTTGAACTCCACGCTTATTAGGCAAATTAATTACTAAAGTTGATAGAGGAGTTAATCGAGACAATGGTGAAACTGTCTTCCATATTAAATTGTACATCAGGTTAACAAGATGAGAAAAGGATTTTTTCAAATAGAAATTAATGTTATTTAAAAAAAATTGTCTACTTTCTTTTTGTGACATTATTATCATCATCATAAAAAGTTCCAAAAACTAAAATCCACCTGCTAAGTAGCTTTTCACTGGTTTCAAACACGTAAAATTACGAGGGAACATTCTGAAAGCGTAGATGTTTAAACTAAGCTTAAATTTAACCAATAAAAAGCCAAACTTAAAAATATCTGAATGTAAATAAATAAATTTTGTAAATCCATTAACCTGCACCTGAATGAAATTTAATTGACAAATGTTTCCCAAAATTAAACAAATTAAAAAAGAAAATTAATTGGATCCCTTTTTCCTTAATAGTGATGGTTCAGCTAAACTTTAAACAGTTAAAATTTGTTTGACCCCTCTAACAATACTGGTAATAATAACAATAAAAATAAGAGTAACTGATAAACTTTAGAATTAAATTGTATACCTTTAGTTATGCGACGAACAAGCTAATGAATTTGCCAATTTATTGGAACGATTCAAGTTAAAAGATGAAGAAGCCAGTCTATTTGAAAAAAAGTTCCACAGTTCTGAACAAGTGGCAACTAAACTGAAAGACCAGCTTAACCAACTAGGCTCTGAACTTTCAGCTGATATTGAAAAAGAACAATCTGTTGGTCAATCTATTAAGGTTAGATCAATTTTTTATAAATGGTAAAATAAGCAAAAATAGAATTCTGGATATTACATCTAATTTATACATATATATTCTTTGGCTGAATAAACCAATATTGCAAAAATAATTTGTGGGGTGATCCTCCTATTTTGATAAACTTTAATAATATGATAAAATCGGCTTACAAACTGTGAGTTTATTCTTTAATCTTTAGAATGAGCTAGACAACACAAAGCAGCTGTTACACACAGCTGAAGAATCTGTTAAACAGTTAAATTCTGAGCTTGGTAAGGCAAAAGAAGATCTAAAATTTTCAAAAGAAAATGAAGAACTTTTGATAGCTCAGGTGGAAAAATTTGAAAAAGAAAATATTACATTAGTAACTGATAACGAAGAATTATCGGCGTTGAAACAGGAAAATAGCTCTTTTAATGAGCAATTGAAAATAAGGGATGATACTTTGACCTCTGCAAATAAGGAGATAAAAAGACTTCGTGATGAAAATGTTACTTTAATGGAAGGTAAAAATAAATTTTCTGATGAAATTCTGTGTCTGAAGGAAAGCAATGATTCTTTAAATATGCAATTAAAACAAGAAAATGATACAAGTAGTTCTTTCAGTAAGGATATTGAAAAGCTTCGTGGTGAAAATTCAGTGTTGTTAGAAGTCAAGGATAAACTGTCTGAAGAAGTGGTTAATCTGAAGAAAGCTAACAAATCTGTCAATGAATTGTTAAAACAAGGTCAAGGGTCTGTAACATCTATAAACAAAGACTTAGAAAATCTGCAAGAAAAAAACGCAAGTTTATTAGCTAATGAAATTAAATTTTCTGAAGAAATATCAAATCTAACAAAAGATAATAAGTCATTGTATGAAAAATTAAGTCTGAGCAATGAAGATGTAACAACATTAAAGAAAGATTTAGTTAAACTTCGCGAAGAAAATTCAACATTGGATTCTGTCACAAACGAGGCGAACAAGCTCAGAAAAGCAGTTACTGACATTACAAATGATAGAGACATGAAACAAACTGAATTAGAATCAGTTAAATCTTCACTTCACAAATTAAATGAAAATAAATCTGACTTTGAAAAAGAAGTTAGTAACAGTATTATTGAAATTAATGAATTAAAAGCTAAACTTTCTACTACTTATCACGAGAGGGATTCTTTATTGGCTAATTTAGATGTAGCCAACATGAAAATTGAAACTAAATCAAAAGAATTAAAATGTAAAGACATAGAAAATGGCCAATTGAGTGTGGAATTATTAAGTCGAGTAGAGACTGAAAGAGTTCTCAGTTCTGAGATTGAAGAATTGAAAATTGAGGGCGAGAATTTAAAGGAGACTATCAGTGGGTTAGAAAGTACTCTTATAAAACTGGATGAGGATGCAGTCATAGCTAGTAATAAATTGCAAATAATTCAAGACCAAGAAAATGTTCTGAAGAAAGAGCTGGCTTATGAATCAAGTAAATATTCTGAAATGGAGCAAGCTCTAGGTTGTTATGCGAAAAAAGGTAAACTTTGGTTAGGTATTTGGGAACAAGATTATATTCCAAAAGCTATTCTAACATCATCTATGCCTAGTACTTTTAAAAAAATAAATTCATCATTGGTCAGTTCTCATTGAGTGAAGCTTGAAATTTCCATAGCTGAAGCTTGAGGTTTTTTTTTGGAATTTTAAGTCATCTAAGACTTATTTAAGACATTTTTACCATCTTTGAATACTTACAGAAAATTACTTTAGGCAAATTTAAGTAAAAGGTTTGAGATTATTTCTCAAAATTGAATCTATGAATTTGTTTCAAGATTTTTCTTCCTTAACCAATGGTAAGTCCCATAGTAAGCTCATCCCATAGTAAGCTCATCCCATAGTAAGCTCATCCCATAGTAAGCTCATCCCATAGTAAGTTCATCTCATAGTAAGTTCATCCCATAGTAAGTTCATCCCATGGTAATTTCATCCCATAGTAAGATCATACCTTAGTAAGCTCCATCTTCATTACTTTGTAGTAACATGTCAGTAAATGAGTAGTAAGCTCTTGATTTTGGGAGTACTTTAATGATTTAAAAATCATTGGCCATTTTGGAAATATAGCCTTGCTATTTTTTAGTTACCTGCATTAATATGAGAACCTATTAGTATAATTGTTGCATAATAGCAGCTCTTGGTCAAATTTTGAATGCAATCGCTTTCGTTTTAAGCATAATTGAAAAGTTATCAATCTAAGTATTATTACTTGTCACATGACCATTTTCCAAAAGGTTTTGGTGGTTTAGGCCTCAATTACATTTTGTATTTTTTTAGTGAATGATGACTTAGATGTTAGCAGTGGATTCTTGGAAATTCTAACATCACTTGATAATGAAAGATTAGAGATTGAGCAAAAACTCTCTGAAACAATACAGGTATTTATCTTGTAATATTTTGTTCTTTTGAGTTTATTTATATCAAATAAATAATAAAGTGCACTAAATTGAAAGCCATATTCCCAGACTAGATTAGATAGATTTTTTTGGTTAAAAAGTTATTTTTCAAATTTGAGCATGTATGTCTAAATATGGTGGTTTTAGGCCTAAGTAAATTTTTAAGTTTCTTTTGAAATCCATTCCTTACTTTTTATTTAACTCTTTAGTGAAATTAGAGGACCGTAGAGTATCTTTTATCCAATATTTTTTTCGTAACTAGGTTCAAATATGGCCATTTTTAAAAGGTTTTTTAAAGGTTCATTTATTATTAATTTATACAGATACATATATATATTAAATATTATTTTAAATGGAAAAAAAAAGCTTTCCTTGAAATCTGCTTATTAATTTTTTTTTAATTCCTGTGAATTAACTCGTGCTCGTGGTTTGTCCATTCATTAACCATCTGTTAACCTTTTTTCTGCCATTCATTATTTTCTGAAATATTGAATCAACTTGTAGGAGCAAAACAAATAATATTGCCGGAAAATTTTACTTTTGATCATTTTCGCGTGTTGAGCATTTTGAAAATTTATTGAACCTGGCTTCCAGCTCCCTAGATGCTTCCATTTTGGTCGGACATGCTGGTTACTTGGTTTTAGTCAGGAATTATGTCCGGTTCTTTTGGAATTGATATGCTTTTGGAAAATATTATTTTTGATCATTTTAGCATAACATCCTTTTTGAAGAATATTTCGAGCTAGGACCCCTAAACCTGTCAATTTTGTTCCATAAAACATGTTTTTAAAATTTTTTTCGAGAATCAAAATTCTGTTTCTTTTAAAGTTTCAGGTAATAATGATGGAAAATATTTTTTCTGATCCTTTTAACATGTCTTTTATTTAAAAAAACATATGATACACACTTTACTTTTTCAGAATTTTGTCAATTAATGTATATATTGCAATGTTTCACTGAAAATCGCATCTATTTAAAAATTTTTTGAAATCAGTTCTTTTATTAAATTTTGTATGAGGTTAAAGGAGGAATCTTTTGACTGATATGGCCTCTTGCCGAAAATTTTATAGTTTGATAGCCTGGGCATGCTGATTGAGGAAAGTATTTGTTTGTTAATTATAAAAGTATAACTTTTTTGATTTAAAGATTTTCTTTGAGATTTCTAGATTTTTTATAAAATAGGTTTTTTGGGAGTCCATTTATGGACTCCCAAAAAACCCATTTATCACTAAAAGTGCTTATTCTTTTTAAAATCTTGCATGAAGATAGAGCAGCATTGAAGCATCCTTTGACTGAATTAGCGATCTAATTTCACTGGAAATGACTCTTTGAGTTTTCTAAAAACCATTTATTTAAGGTTTTTTTTTTGATAAAAACGAAGTTTTTTTTTCCATTTTAGTGTTGGACTTAAATACAGTAATTTTAGGCCTAAAAAAAAAATAATTTTTTTATTATAATTTGCTCATTGTTATTGTTTGATCCATATTGTTTTGTTTTTCAGCACTAGGTCTAATTATGGTAATTTTTTTATTTATGGAAAATCATATTTTTTGTTTAAAGAAACATAATTTTTGACCCATAAGTTTTGCATGAAGTTGAAAAATAATATTTTTGTTAATTGCTGCATATTTAAGAAAAGTTTAAGAAAAGCCAAGTGCTTAGTTCAAATTTTGTCCAAAGATTTATGTACTGATTTTGCCCAAAGGTTTGAAAAAAAAATTCAGTTAAGTCTGATATTTAGGAAAGAGACAGTATTAGTGAGCTGAATGAAAGAATTGAGAAGTTGCTAGAAGCAGAAAAAGCCAAATTTGAAAAAATACTTACACAAGTGGAAGACTTAAAATTATCTCTTGAGATAAGCGAAGTTGAAAAGAGCAAAGTTCAAGCAACATTTGCCAAAGAAGTTGAGCATTTAAAGTAAGTTATTTTTGTGAGATCAGTGGGCTACAAATATTATATAATTTTTTGATCATCGTCAAGTCAAAAACCTCCATTTTATGTTTTGTATTATAGTTTTTAGGCGAAACTTTCTGAGAAGGTCTGATAAAAAACAAAAAAGTAATTTCTAACCAAATTTTAGCTTGACTAGAAGTCTGAAACTGGAATTATTATTATTGATTATTGTATTTTTTTCAAATATGACTAGTTTATTTAAAAAATGGCATTCAATTTTTTTGATGAAATTAAAAAAAAAAAAAAAAAAATCATTTTCCTACTAGCTGACCTAGGGTTGGGTTACAGACAAATAATTTCAGCTGGTCTTAAAGCTATCAAGCTGAAAATTTTCCCTGAATATATACAAATGATATCTCATTCGTTATATAGTTAAATTATTATTACATAGGGGAGCTGTTGTCTAGTGATTAGCGTTTCACGCTACGAGACAGAAGGTCAGTGACCACTTTTCCACAGTGAAGCCGCCATCTAATTCCGGGAGCATAAAATAGTAGAAATTGGACGGTGTTTGTTAAAAAGTAAAAGCTAGTTGTTAGCTAGTTAGCTTCAGCAATTTTTCATGGGACTCTGGTAACAGTTCTAGCTTCTATTTTTTTCACAAAATGGATGAATTTTGGAGGTCAATATTACTATTATTTTGAATATGAAATTTTCGTAAGGTTAATATGATTTTAATCTGTAAATAATTATAAAGTTGGAAAAACTACATGTATATATTTTGCAATGCCGGAACATTTTGATCGTATAGATTGTTAAGTTTTTATTTTTAAATAATTGGTTTCTGAAAAGAGATTTATAAAGATGTTGTTCATAAAAAGAAAAGTTTATATACATTAGTCATCAGTACTACTTCTTTAGTTTGTTAGAGTTATTCAAACAAATTTGCTAAATTTGCTCCACTTTTGGAGATCCATCATAAAATTTCTTTAGTTCTGTTGATTTATCCCAGGCAGCATATCCTTTGAGTTCACCAAGATATGTTGTGATTTTTTATCCCTATTAGGTCTTTCACAGATTATTTCCCAAAAGAGCAGATCATGAGCATTTTTCTCGGGTCTCGTATGCCCAGTTAGCTAGTGCAGCAACCACGAGCCTTTTTTTTCTGTTTACAGTGAGGTTGATTTTTCTTCTCAGTTGTGATTTCCATATTTTAGTTGTTACAGGCTTTCCATGTTGTGATTTTTCTTTTTCAGGTATAGAGGTGATATACTGTTTTCCTCTTCTCTAACTTTATATTTTGTCCAACAGCGTATTTCTATCTGTTTAAAAATTTCTTTGCATATGTGCTATCTCGTGAGATAAGAACATTGCTGCCTGCAAAATGCTTATCAGTATTGGTAATCAGAGTTTAGTTGTAACGTTATTTTTATAAGTTGGAAATCCTATATTTTCTCAGTTCCTGAGAGGGTTTATCACATAATAAAACTAAATGCTATCACAAGCTAGTCAATCTCCCTACAGAACTATTTGGAAACTTTAGAAAATATAATGTTCTATTGCAAGATTGTGACAATTTTCATTTTTATTTTTGTATAGATTTTAAATTTTTATCACCTTGTTGTAATGACTTTATCAGGTTAGACTAATAATTTTTTATTCATTTTACTTTTTTCATTAGAATCCTGTTAGATACAGCTGATGCAGAAAAATCTGAACTGCTGTCAAAACAAAGTGAGATCGATTTACAGATTAGTAAATTGGAAACAGAACTATCCAAAAAGGTGAGCTGTTATAATGTCAAAATTTCTTGTTAGTTTTTGTAGATAGTTTTTCTTAGCTCAATTCAAAATGACATTATTCTGTGGCATGGGGTTGATGTATAATTTGAATTTTTGCTCAAAATTTCTCCAGTGTATTCTATGCTTTCTTCAATTAATTTACATAGCAGTGAAAATATACCCTGATGTACCTAATAAGCCACACTCTCTATGCTAGGAAATATTTCCCCTTTCCCTTGTTTGTTCCTACGTTTGATATTTACATTTGGTTTATCCTAACTAAATCTCCACTTAATACTACAAATTGTTTAGGCTAATTATAAACTTTGGTAAAATTATAATGTCATTATTTTAACTAACCAACAAATGTGTTTGCTAGGCATACCCGGTGCCTGAAAATGTGTAAAAACCAAACAACAATTTTACAGCAATTGGAAATCAGCCGTTTATTATTTAGTTTATTGCCAATTTAAATTTCTAAATTATTTTTGAAGCCTTAATTTTTGAAGCCTTTGACGAAAAATGGAAACAACCTATTTGATGTCACCATGTGGACATTTTATAGTGCAGAGATTTGCGAGCTTACCTCAAATCGAAGGTAAAAAGAATTGTGGTCTCTATCGAGATGATAGACTAGCAATATTAACAGCAGGGTGTGGACCAGCAGCTGATAAACTAAGAAAGGCTTATATTGAGAATTTTAAGAATGAAAGCTTAACAATCACAATTGAATTTCATAGAAACCGATTTCCCAGATGCAACATTCAACCTCAAAAAAAAACTGCATTCCCCTTATTGAAAACCCAGCAATAAACCCCTATACATAAACACTAACTCCAATCATCCCCAAAACATTTTTAAATTAATTACCCAAGATGATTAACAAGAGACTCTGAACTTTCTTCTAACGAAACAGAATTTTACAAAACAAAAGGCATTTACAAGACTTCGCTCAAAGAAAGGGGTTATGACATAAACTTACAGTACAAAAGGGTCCAACCAAAACACAAAAACGAAATGTAATATGGTTTAACCCACCGTACAGTAAAAATGTGAAAACTGACATTTTTTATCATCCGGTCAGAAAAAAAGGACTCTTTTAATCTTATACCTTTCGAAGTAAAGAAGTGGTAGCCCTAAGGTTTGGTAGTCAATTTTTTAATATGTGAAATAGAAGAAAAATTATTTTAGGTAGAGTTGTGGCTGTAATTTTTCAAATCAGGCTAAAATACTTATCAGGATATTCTAGGAAATGTTTTTCCATAGACTTTTTCAAAACTCTTTCAGGAAAATTGGTAAAGATTCAGTACATTACAGGAAAATTCAAGCCCTGCTGTTTGTGAGAAATATTAAATATTATTTAGTAGAATCAAACTCAAATAAGATAAAAATCAATCCTAACTGAAATTTTAATAAATAATGTTTGGCATTTTTTTAGACTGAACAGATTATTCAACTACAAAACAACTCAGATCATTTAAATGCTGTAGTTGAAGAATCAAAGTCAAAAGCCCAATCTGATTATTCACGTTTCGATGACTTGACAAACCAATTAAAATCCAAAGAAGAAGAACTAGAAAAAATCAAAAATGGTAAGATACAAACATTTCATATATATTTCTCATATATATATATATATATATATATTGTATATATATCGTCTATATATTTTTCGTCAATTATTTAAATTTTATTTAATCCTTTTGGTGTAATAACGCCTTTATGTCTTATTTAAATTGTCCATTGGTAATAAGATTTTATGACATTAAAATATTTATACTGCTTGAGAGAACAAAGTGATAGAATTTACAATCGATGGATGGATTACATAATCTAAATGAAAGAACAAGCTTAGTATAGCATCTCATGGTAAAACATCTTTCCAAAGCAAAATTTTTGATTGGTTCCTAAAAACATGATTTTACCTGGACTGAATTTTTATCGGTATTTTTTTAAAAATTCCCAACATAAAGAATTTGTAAATATCTAGTTGTTTTATAAGTGTTTTAGGTAAATGGTAACTGAACAAAAAAGCAGTTGAGGAAAAAGAAATTTAAAAAATGTGTTTGACATATTCTTGATAGCCAGTTTTAATATTTGGCTATACACCCAAACTCCTAAATGTTATCCTAAATTTATAAAAATTGCATTGGAATATTAATAGTTTTATTATAATTTGTCTAATTTGGAAATTTGAAGTAAATAGCCTGTTTTGGTTTAACTATAGATTTGAAATTGTCTAATAACATTTTTAATATAAGGTTACTGATCTCAAAATTAAATTTCTGTATTACCCACTGTTCCAACATTAAGTTATTTTAATAAAGATCATATGAGAAATTATATTTCAATTAGGCATGCATACCAAACTCAATAGTTTGCAAAATGATTTATTACAAACTTGCAACGAAAGAGAAACACTACATTCCCAGTTGAACGTAAAAGCAGAAAAAATACAACATTTAAAAGATCACGAAATGCAATTGTTAAAAAAATTAGAAATAGTTTCTTTACAATATAATAGAGTTAATGAAACATTAGACCAATCGGAAAAAAAATTATTACAAGTGGAAAAAGATTTCAGTAAAACCATCCTTGAACATCAAAAAACAAGTATTTCATTGAAAAGGCAACTAGATGTAACTTACTCAAAACTCTCAGAAACTTCTAAAACCCTTGAAAAATCACAAGTATCATTAGAGGAAACCAAAAAAAACTTAGATTCAACAACAACTCAATTAATTGAGACAAAGGAAAATTTAGAATTAACCATCCAGGAATTCTCAAATCACAAGAGTGAAAATGCTTCTACCATTAGTAAATTAAGCAATGAACTGTCTAAAACAAAAGATGCTTTATCAATAACTGTTGAGGAACTAAAAGAAACAAAAGCTAATCTATCGAAAACTGAACTTGATTTACGAGATACAGTTAGTGAATACCAAGAAACAAAAACTTCGC
>JAUZNK010063533.1:0-14675 GCA_035046665.1 Euphysa ruthae
TAACAGATCTTACACAGAATGACAGCTGTTCTTTATTGGCAAGATCTGTATACTCATCAACCATCATAGAAAAAAAAATTGTTTTTGCGAATTTCGTATAGCTTTTCACGAAGGACGTGTTGTGCCATGATGTATAAAAGTTCGTTTTTGATGTCATTCTGGGTATATTTAAACCTGAATTGGTTCAAAGTAGTGGTGATATCCGGATCTTTACAGCCAAGAAGGATCTGTAGCTGGTGAAAATTGTCGTTTTCAGGACTTCCCTGAAGGGTAATACCTTGTCTGGCAAGGTATCTCAGACACGTTATTACATCAATTAGGTGTTTCCGTTCCTTTTGTCTCATATCGCGCATGTTTTTGTTTGTAATATCAACAATGTCACTGCACTTCGGGACGATGAATTCTACTGCTGCTGCTGATCTGTGGCACATGGAATTCTGGTGATCTTGGAAACACTTTGGAGCTTTCTTCCACGAGTTGAAACACTCACTGATGTAGGTTTTTTCCTTATTTCTTTCGCTTAATAATTTTCCCTTTCTTTCTTGATTGCTGCAATACGCACATAGCACTCTGTCGTTTCTAAAAATCAAAATAAAGCGTCATTACGTACATATAGTAAGCAATTTAAAAACATTGTCTAAAACAACTGAAGTCTCATTTTTTTCAGGATATCATTTATCAAGGCTGACACTATATGCGCATAATCTTTCAGGTGGAGTGACACTCTAGTGAGTCAATAACAGACTTAAATTGATAAAAGAACAAATAGGGAGAATTTTGATAAGAAGATAGATATTACAAACCTGGTGTCGTAATGTAACCAATGCAATGTTTCAAACCATTGATGCTGACAGGATCTAGCTTACGAACCAACAATTGTCTTTGGAAAAGTAAGTAAATGTTTTAGGTGGTCGATAAGGAAATGGAAAGACATCATCTTGTATGTTCGGTTGAGAGTTTTCTATTGAGGAAGTTGTATGTTCCGAAGATTAAGAAGGTGTGGGTGATAATAAAGAAGTGGTAGGTTCCAACACCAAAGGTAGTGTTTCCTCATGCTTCTTTTGAAAAAAAATCTGTAAGCTTTCTGCTTTTACTCATAACTAAATATTATGTCCTCTCAACGAGTGCAAATTTACTTTGAGAAAATAACAATGCAATGCAATGGTATCTATTTCGAAAAAAATTATTTTGATGTCCCCTCTTTGTTCTAATTAATTGATTATTTTTCAAGAAGTGAAAAGCAAAAGATTGGTGAGATAATTGCTCAAATAAACATGCGTTATTCTAATTACTGTATTCTCACTCTTAACTTACTTTGGTCAATTGAGAAGAAAATAATATTTACGTGTTTAACTATAATAAGGGACCATAAAGGACACCGAATCACTTCCCTATTTACCAAATCACACAATACTGAAACAAAAGTATCTAGAATGTACGTTATTCCTTTTGAAAAATGCCTTCGGTTAATTGCAGATTCCGAAATAGATCTAGTTATGTGTTTATATAATGACTTTTCAATATCACTTACAACAAACAACTTTCTTACCCATCCTGTTAAAGTCAAAGAATGTGTTTTCCAAGGAGATAGTCTGTCCCCTCTACTCTTTAATCTAGGCCTAAACACTCGTATTAATACTTCTATAGTAATCGTTTTGGAAGAAAACAAACGATTACTTCTGAACTTGTTTTGTCAAATGATGTAGGTGAGCTGCACTGATTTTTGCTCAAAAAAATTTAAAACAAAAACAACGAAATCAACCATACTATTAGCATACCATTCAAAATTTTAAAAAGATTCGTGTACTACACTTTGATAACGCGATTTGGCAAACATAAGGATATCAATGTGTTTATCGCAGTGTTTTTATAAAAAAAATTTTTTCTTTTAATTCATTAACTATCTTTATATCATTCTTGAATTATTGTATCTTTTATTGTTTTCTATGATAACCCTCTAACTTTTATGTCTATACAGTGTAACTTTAAAGAATCAAATCGAAATCATTATATGATTATATGCAGTAAACTCTACTTTAAGTAAAATATATTCATTAAATCGGAAATGTCAATAAAATTTTTAAATAAAAAATCTCAATTTCGTTCCAGTCATTCATATTTTCGTCATTTTTTACTTTTCATCCCTTCTTGCTTTTTTCTTTCTGCCACTTATATCCCGGCGCCATAATTGCAATGGAAACAATTTCCAAAAATTCCACGCATTTAGAGGAGTTAGTTATGAAACTATAATCAAAATTTTATCAATATGTTAATAAATAGCTCTTAGTGAAGATAAGGAGCCATTTTAGCTAAGAGTCATTGTGAAAAAAGCTCGTGATGAATTTTTGAATAAAATTTTAAGTTTTTTAATATAAACAGTAAATTTTAAAAAGTTCGACATTATTCTAAAAACGGTAGTTAGGTGAGTTTTCCATATTGCTTTTAAATGATTTCTTTATAAGATTCCAAAAACTTTCATTTCTATAAACATTTCGAATTGAATAAAAGATTTCTCATAAGAACATAAAATTACATCAATTTTGATGTAATTTTATGTTTTTAGAAAGAGTTTTTGTTGTTTACCGACCTTAGGTTTCTTCACTTTTGAACTTTTGCTTAGACGGATTGACTTAAGACTTAAAACCTGAACAAGTCTGTCAATCAAATTGTGTGAAAAATCTTCATATTTTTCAATTGATGCTTTTATGCCAATTTGCTACAACATCATAAAACCTAACTGAACTCTAACTGACTGAGCAATACAAACGTGAATTTGGGTACTCGGTTTCAAAATGTTCGGTTGAAACTTTCATTTGCATTCTATGTTTTTCCATGAAGGCATTTTCTAATTCAATCTCCTTACACAGATCTCCAAAAATTGGTTAGATTTTTAGACTATTTCTAGTTTCATGCCTGGTCCTAGCTTTTATGTCGAAGTGGTATTGACTTTATCAGCATTGAATTTACACCAACTTGTGCTACCGGGAAAACAATGTGGATAGTGCCAGTTGTTATTTTTTGACGATGCAACATCTCTTTTAATTTGCAAGCATTCTTTCTTTTTCTTTTTGTAAACCTTGCGCAATTTTGCAACCTGTCAATTGATGCAACTGTCAGTCAACCACGACCATCGAAACCTTTTTCTTTCTTTTTTAAATTCTGTAAACGGTTTCCAACTCGTTTTTGGTAGTGACCGATACACCATATCTTGTTCACTTCCATACCGGGATATGTATTTTTTTATAAAATCTCATCAGGATTTAGTACGTCTTTTCTCAATTCATTTACTACATCAAACATTATTTGTTCTGCAACAGTTTTTTTGATGGATACCAACTTTTTAAACAATTTATGTAAAATTGTTTTAATCCATTGATGCTGGCAGATTCATCATTGTGGTAAACTTCTTAACATAACATATTGTTTTAGAATTTTGTATATTATTAGATATATCTGATGTCAAGCATTAATAGTAAATTTTAATTATGAAAGTTGATATATTACAGAAAAAAGGCATAAAAACACAGACCTGTATTTTGCAGACTGGGAATTAAAAAATTTTTTTTTTTTAACAAAAAAACTTATTTCAAACTGAAATATAATAAAACTGATAAAAATATGTTCTTACCCCAAGATTTTAACATTAAATTATATTACAGATATGGATATATATGCTACTTAATGGACAATATAAACAAATGTCCATCAGCATTTTAGAAAGTGTTGTCATCATCGTCATCCGATTGAAGTGGGATATCATCACCGTCGTTAACATTCTCATTCTCACATTCAATGCATGCACGTATGTCTATGTAGCCTAATTGATTTTTTGCGGCAACTGCATCTATCAGAGTTGCAATTGGTATTGCAAATGCAGAAACTAAGCTCAATAAGAGCAAGCGATTGTTGCAAGGAGTTCATCAGATAAAATTGGTTTGTACGATTGTTTTATAACCTTCAATCCATAATTTAATGGAGACGCCAAGTTTTGTACATTAACCAGTAAACTTCTGAAAACTAAAGTAATAAAGTGATTTTTTACTTAAAAGCCGCTGCTGTTGGTGGAAGCTTTTCGCAATTTATTTTTTACAATTTAGAATATAGATACCAACTTTTGCTTCCACCAAAGCAAAGACCTAAAAACACACTGTTACATAAAACACTGTTTCGATTTAAATCGGCTAATGAAAATCTTTTAAAAAAGATAAATAGGTACCCAAAAATTTTATTTCGAAAATCTTAATTAATAGCTCAGTTAATAGCTCTTAATTCATGTTTGCTGTCTTTGATTGTGACAGCGATATCGTATGGATTATTTACAAGAATAATAGTATTGGCAACAGAATGTCGTTTAGTTAGGATATGAAATATTTTTATTGCAAATTCTCTCCAAATACAAAAATATTCATCTCCCTTTTATCTGTCTTCTGTAGTTGGAGAAGCTAGTCGCCACATGAATTTCATATGAATTATCGATTATACAATCTTTGAGATGACTGATTTCGATGGTTTTATAGTTTAACACTTCCAATAATTTTGGCTTCTGTATCTTGATCATATCACCATTTGTATTAAAAATACATAAAAACATTCTTCTATAACTCTGTATAACATGATATCATGTAAGGATATATTATTATCACAACAAAGTGTCACAAATTGAGATATTTCTGCGCTTTACATAACTGCAGCCTTACTGTACATCGGACTTTGGGAGTTGGTGGGTTATTGAAACTCTTCCATGAATTGTTATGCATATCTCCCGAAAACAATTTTTCATTCGAAAAGACACGTTCCTTAAGAAGCGTTTGTGACAATTTTTCTACATCATTTTGAACACTTTCAAAATCATACTTTAGAACTTCTGTGACAATCTCACCAGACTGTAATGTTCTTAGCAGTGGATTAATTGGGTCAAATGGGTCGCTGTCGAATTCCAGAATGCAATTCACAAGCTCTTGGACTGCTGATTCATCTAATTTTAATACTTTTGTTGTGTTTTCTCCATGACCTGCAGTGGATGTCTTAAGGTTGGTAGTACTATGTAAAGTTACCCTCATCCTAATAACAAAATTTTCTGTTTGTATATGAGTTAGGAGCAAACTTTCATTTAAAAAAAAAAATCGTTTCCTGCCTTCCTTCAATTTAAAGCCTTTATTCATAGTCATTTCAATCCATAAATCTAAAAATCTAAGTAGAGTGCTTTCCTGTCATTGATTGTGCAAACAATCCATTTTTCATGTATGCTGCAGTGTCTTCTGTAAGAGTGGATATTTCTGCTCAAAACTCTACTAGAAATTTTCTATAGTGGATTTTATCATATATCTGCATCCATGGGATCATTCAACGAATTGACTCCATTAATTGGCTCAATTTTGTGTCTTTAACGAGTAAATTTTCATTACAAGGATTTACAACATCTCCATAAAGCTTAGCCAATAATTAGCCATTGGCGAGTTATAAGCTTCAACAACTGCATAGACCTGTTCCATAAATTTTCCGAAATCACCACTGCTGCGTTGTTGTGCTACCGTCTAAACATATTTCTTAGTGTTTTGATCAGAATTTCTAATTATTTCAAAGATATGCTTTAGACCTTCTGGGATTTGAACACCTTGCTTCACTCCATGGTGTATGATACGACGCTGAAGAACTTCATACGCTAACTGTAATGTTGTCACTATTCTTCTATAGTGTTTTACTCTCATGGTTTGATCTACTGATTTGTCAGCAATAGTGTTGGCAGAGACAAACACATCTGATAAACCAGAACCGGAAAATCGTTTGCTAATGGCATTAATTAATGAACAATGTTTGTGAAACGAACCTAATATGGGTATGACTTTGTCAAATACTGGTTTATTTTCCTAGCAGATAAGTATAATAAGTGTATAGACGGGTTGATCGCCAACCAGTTTAACAACTGGTATACCCTTCTGGCCCATAACTTTATTCATTATCATCATTACTTCATGTATTATTTTTATAGTTCTTGGGTTTGATTTGAATTGTTTCTGTATGGAAGGATCAATTATAATGTTTTATATGGAGTGATTGAACTTAATTTTTCTGTGACAGCTTTTAAGTGACTGGGAGAATAAACTTTTGACTTTTTTGTTTTATCACTTTGTTTTTCTATGATATCTTCTCTCTGAATAAACATAACATTAGTGCGATTTGATTTATTGGAACCAATCAGTGTATCATCAATGAAATCACCATTGTCCTTGATAGCCTTCTCAGGATAGTTACTTGCGAGTTCGACAGGGCACGAGTGGGTTTTAATATCCTGATTTTTCCATGTTGCAAGGAGATTGTTGATTTCTTGATAGCTTATTCAAAGACTAAGTTTCTTCATTAAATCAACAATATCACGAGATCTTGTGTTGCCACATAATGTGTCAGTCATATAAGGTGCAATGTTGAACTCGAGAAGAGATGTAAGTGTTGTAAATTTTGGATCTGAATAGTCTTTTTTATGTTTAATACCGGATTTTTCAGCCATATAAGAAATTTTTTAAGTAGTGGGCCAGGTTTTTCTACTTCCTCTAGTTCTTCTACCGTTAGAGTCCAGACAAATATTTGTTCGTCTTTTAACTTTCCTTTTTCAAGTCTTGCAACCACCACGCTAATGAGAATCCCATCAGATATTCCTCAGAATAAACGGCAATCTCTATAAAACTACATCTTGCACTGCTATCAAATACCAATGTACTTTGATTCTTTTGATACCTGTTGTGAAAAACAAACTCAGAGAGTAGTATTTGTTTCATATAACTTGATTTTATACTGCCTGAGTCAAAGTCAAAGTTTTGATAAAAGTATTTCAAATCTAATAAAAGTCCTTGCAATGTTTCTTGGTTCATTTAGTTCAAATATTGTTCTTTTAAATGTTGAAAGAAGATTATCTTTACTTCTTCAATTCCAACATCTTGGAAATGAATATTATCTTCTTCTTTTGGATTGTAGGCTTTCCAACAGTATCTATTCCAACATCCCTTATGGTATTTCAGCTGCAAAAACATCTGTCTTATTATCGGTAACAGAAATTGTAGCCACTGCACGTTCACGTTTATATATTTTGCATGAGAAAAACAAGTATGGCCAGTATATTTCAAATTTTAGCTCTAACTTGGTTTTAAATATAAAAAACAGTGTATTTAGTTTTGTTGAAACGTTTTATTGCAGGGATTATAGCATCGAGAATAAATCTCTAGATTCGTTCCTACCTTAGTTAAGGCCCTATGTATAGCATAAAAATAACCTCAAATTGTGATCTATTTTGTACCTTTCCATTTTTTAACAGTCTCTTTTGCTTTCTCCCACAGCCCAGCTTCATAATTCTTGTGATTTTCATCACATATCTTTTTGCACAATATACAAAGTGAGAGGAGTTGGCTCATTTGGCTGGCGTTTTTTTTCGTTTAGATGTATAACTGGGTAAGATATCACTAAAGGGGAAATATATCATTGTGGCATTATTAAAATTTGGTATCCTTATCATAACCTGATTTGTTATCATTGTCATTCCGATAATATTCAGATGATATGTATTTTTTTAGTTCATAGTACTGGACAAAAAAATCAATCTCAATGCTCTTCATAACTGTACATCCAACAGCAAAGCAACTTAAAAGATAGTATCAAATTATAAATTATGAAATCATAGATACTCTGTTTATAAATTTCCTCTATAACAAACAAAATGAAAGTATTTTGTCTAAGCTAAATGAGTTATGCGCATCAACAATATGATTGAGAAAAAAATGAGTAACGTGCGTGATCATCCCAATACACGAAGTATGACTCAAAACAAACAACTGCATTAATTATTAGTAACAAACTTACCCGGAAAGAATCATTGGTATCTTAATTTCTGTAGGTTTTCAGACCAATGTTTTTATTTTTTTTGAATCAGAATTAGATTATCTTTCCATTTTTTACTCTCTAAATGTACTCATACAATATAATGAGTACATTTAGAGAGTAAAAAATTAGGGTCAAATTTTACCTAATTTTTCCCCTTAATATTTTTGCTCAACCTTAAAAAAGGTTAGTTCTCCAATTTTACTCTAAAATAGTTGTACCAACCAAATCCGGTCTAAAATCTTACTCTGTTCATGGTTGTCACGGACTCATAGGGATTTTCCGCTAGTAAGAGGGGGTGGCCCGAATATTTTGTTTTTGTTTTTTTCTGAACAGGCTGCTATTTTATTGCTGTTTTTGTTCATTATATGTAGTTCCTCTGTAAGTATAGTCTTATTAAAAACTTAATGGAGTTCAGAAATAAAATGGTCAAAATTGCCTATTTTCCACTTAAGTCAAAACTATACCCAAAAACCAGACATCAGACAATGTTCGGCCCGAGGCATTTTATGAAATTTACGGCGGCCATTATTTATGTTCGACATAAATATATTTTTTATCAAGCCGCAATTCAAATGTCAAATTTCAAAGTTTATTATTTAAAAATTTTTCTGTTATAAAAATCTCATTAGTAAAGCATATAAAGATGCGTTAGTTATTTTAAACGGGCTATTTTTGAACGTTGGTAAGCTTCCCACTATGCGCCATGTCATTACAAGTAGTATATACAGTAGGGTAGGTAATGTCTAGCTAGAAAAGCCGATTGTTCTATTCAATTTTTTATAAGTAGCTACAGAAGTAGCTATCTAATATTTTTTCTTGAATTTATGCAACTTTGCTCTTGTAATTAATTAATATAATCAGGGGTTATTCAATGATCAAATATTGGCATTTAAATGTTATGGTGGGATGTGCCTGAAATATTCATTTTGAAATCATTCTTGTTTGATTTGAACACATTTTTTTTGATTTTAGCAAAATAGAAAACCATTTACTGGAAATTTAATCTACCTAAATTTCTATAAATTATGGTCAAAAAAATAGTTACAACTCACCTATAATTTCTATAGGATACTTCTAAACAGCAAAGATTTTTTAAACCGTGTGTAGAAGTAAAAACTCTGGGAGCTTATTTTACATTGTTATTCCAGGAGATTAAGAGAAATATTTGAAATTTCTGAGGGTTATTTTATACTACTAATATTTTATATTACAAAAAAAAAAAGAAAAAAAAAAAAGGAAAACTATAAATCAATTATATTTCATGGTATTAGAATTTACCAATTGTTGAATATAAATAAAATACAAGTTGGTACAGCATAGGAAGGTTACAAATAGTAAAATACTACAGAAATATAACAACCTAGAACTAAAACTTTTTAAAGTAAAACTTAAGTAAAATATATATAATAGGAAGGTAGCGTTTATTTTTCTTTTAGGAATTATATTTACAAGCAATAAGAATATGCTAGTCAATAAAATATAAAGCACATACACAACCTCTATTTATAAACATTATCTCTTAATGTAATATTAGAAAACTTCAACAATTAAAAAGACAAGAACTCTAATTAAGAATTATATTTATAAAGTGTGTTAATAAATGCATTCTTTGGGTGTGAAAGATTCTTTGCAATTTTAAGTTGCTATATAATGCTATATAATTGCTATATAATTGGTACCATAAGTAAAAGTTTGTTTTAATGGTACAAAAAGGTTATTGCATTCTGCTGATCTTAGGTTTTATTGTTTGTCAAAAAGATATAATTACAGTGATGGTGTTGGAAATGAATTAGTCGTATTACTTTTCTTTGTAGAGATGAAATTCTGTCAAGCAGGGTTTTACGAGTATGTCCCCATACCTAGCATGCATATCTGATATGGGAACCAATTATTGCATGATAAATGTTTAAAAGTGTTTCAAAAGACACAATTTCTTATATGGCTAGCATTTTTGGTTGATTTAAAATGATAATTTCAGCTTTACATACATGCAGTGAAATTTTGTTTGCACAAAGCTAAAGTAAAACAGAAGAAAAATCATGATTAACATTCTTGTTTAACCTTTTTTATTTTAAAATTACTTATTAGTAATAAATTAGTGTCATCAGCAAAGTGATATCCTGTTGACAAACAAATATATAAGCATTTGTATTTGTTTAGAAAAGTACAAAGTCGTTTACGTATCAGTTTTTCAAAAATTGTGCTTGTGTTTGATAAAAGGGAGATGGGTCTTTAATTTGAAAAATCTAATTTGAATCCTTTTTTAAAAACAGGAACTATCTTTGCAGTTGTTAATAAATCAGGGAACACCCCAGATTGGGAGGAATTGTCTATTATAACGGAAAACGGTTTAGAAATAATATTAGAAACTAATTTTAGCAGTGGGAAGACAGTTCGGGCCAATGCTCTTTCCAGATTGTAGTGATCATTGATTGATTGATATGATCATTAACTTCTTCCTTAGTAGTTGGAAAAAAATTATTTATGTTCAAGAAAATAACTTCTAAAATCAGTAAATTTTAGATTTTATTTGATAACCTTCATTTTGATAATATTTGATAAATTAGCAATAGACATGAAAAAATTATTGAAATGGTTAGCTATGTTGCTTTTATCAATTACTACGTTATTTTTTATGTTTTGATTCTATATGTTATTTTTATTGTCAGGCTTTAGATTTATTGTTTCTTCTATACCCTTCTATTTTTGACTCAGATTGTTAAGATTTTTATTGAAAAAAGTTAATATAATGATTTATTTTGCTTATTTTTAGCAAATTACTTACTAGATTTCTAAAGGTTTTAAATTTATTGAACAGGTTATTTTTAGTTGTTAAATTTGTAATTTTTAAGAACTGCTTATATGTTTTGTTTTTAACTTTGATTGATGTTGTAATACCTTTATTAACTGATGGTTCTTAGTCCTTTATTTGATTTTTAGTCAGAAATTTATATGCTGCATTTTTTATCTAAAATGCTTTCAAATTGCTCAACAAAAGTTGCATTTGAGTCATTTACACTATCAGTCTCATTAATGTGTGAGTTCCAGTCTACAGAAAAAGCATATAAATTGTTTTTTCTAAAATATCTTAAGACAACATTCAGATAAAAAGCAAATGATGGCAAGGATAGGCAAAAAAATTGTCTGTCACAGTAATATCTCCATTGTGTTTCCGTAATGCATCACATAAAGAGATTGATTCAGCTGAAGCAAAGTAAAAAATATAAATATATAAATAAAAAAAAAGAAAAAAAAAAGTTTTTTTACAAAATTATAGTATATATTTTTTCGAAGTGGATATAATGCTATCACATTTAATCTAAGCAAGTATTTATTCTGCCACAAACAACAAATATACATATGCTATAAAAATTACAAGACAAGATAACAGACAACAAAAATACAACAACAAGGATAACAAAACAATATTCAGATAAAAAGCAAATGGTGACAAGGATATGCACAAAAATTTTCTGTTCCATTGTTATACGTCGCACAAAATATTGAGAGATTGATTCAGTTGAAGCATAGTTAAAAATAAATAAATAAAAAAAAGAAAAAATTATTTTTTTTTACAAAATTATAGTCTATATTTATTAGGTCTGTTTAGAAAGATTGTTTTCTGTATAAAAATCTATTTTTAGAATTAATTAATTTAATATTGTTATTAACATAATGACTGATTATTTGATTGAGGTATGTTGTTTAATGGACATGCCTCTATAAATTATATTCAAGGGATCTGTGTTTTAGCTTTCATTTTAAATGAAAAGAGGATACACTTGGTTTTTTCTTCTCCAAAGTGCACGTCTAGTTTGTTATCGACAAAACTCACGAAGTTTTGAAAAATTTCTGTTTACAATATTATATTTCTTTTACATCTTTATGTTGGAAAATCAAACAAGAACAATCTGTGTAAATAAGCAATTCACAGTCTAGTCCTAGTGTCATGTCATTAACATATTGAAAAAACAAAAGAGGTCCTAAAATTGACCCCTGAGGGACCTCACATTTCACTGACACTTCATCAGAAAGTTCTTTATCAACTTTCACCCTGAATTTTCTATTTGAGAGATAAGGCTTGAGCCAGAAAACTACATTCTCCGAAAAACATATGATTTCAGTTTTAGAAGCAAAATATTTTGATCTGTTGTATCAAAGGCCTTTTGGAGATCTATAAGGATCATTCGAGTATGACAAACATGTGTTTGTCGAATAACCCTTTTGAAATCCATATTGAAATTTATAATGTTCTCTTCTTCAGCGCAGTTTTAGCTAGTTTGCAATCGTCTGGAAATGTGGTAGTCCTAAGGGAAAGATTTGTTATTTGTGTGAGTTGTTTCAAAGTAGAAACACAACCATGATATTTCTTCAAACCCTGTTGACTTTAATTCTAAATAAATTATTAAGTGTTTTTAACTACATCCTCAGTTACCCTGGATAGTTCAAAGTCCTTCTAAATGTTCATTTGGCCATTGAAATTTAGGGTTGCTTGACTATTATAAACATTTGATGTTCTTGTAAGGAGATTTAAAAAATTGATTGAAAATTTTCCAATAATTTTTTAAAAGCATTAGTAATTTGAAGATGATTCGAAACAAACTTATTATCTTGCAATTTAAGCAAAAATTGAATTGTGAAGATGGGTTTTTTGATTTTGTAACTCCTATATCTTTTAAAGTTTCCAAAAAATTTTAGATCTGCTTATATTTTCATTGTTTTCTTTGTAAAAAAATCTTTTTTTTTCTATTAATAGTTCCAAGAGCATCATTTTTATCTCTGCTAAACAGTTCCCTGCCTGCATCTTTTTTGTCCTTTTAAATTGTTTATACAATTTATGTCTTATAGCTATTTTTTCCTGCAACTTCTTTGTCAAACCACTCTTGAGAATTATATCATCAATAGTTTGTTTAAATTTTTGTGAAAACTCTACAAAGGCCAAGTTAACATTATTAAAATTTTCATAATTTGGAAAATTTGCTTGGCTTAATCTTTCATTTAGTAGGTCCTTACTATAGTTGCGCTTACTTCTGGATTTTTTTAACTTTTTCGAATTTAAAAGCTCCCCTATTCATAAACAATTCTTATCGAATGTTGCTAACTTGATTAAGCCAATATGAGTGATCAACGAATGTGATGTTGATTTTAGAACACATATCGTGGGTATTTTATTCGTCTCAGCCACTTGACCAGCGAAAAAATAAATGACCAACCTGAGGAATAATAGCAGAAAGAATTTAATTGATGGAAGTGTAGATTTTTCGAACATAAATACAAATCTTTAACAAACCGTCACAAATTTTGAAGGCAAATGGGCACTCAAATTATTTGTTCCATAGTGAATAAAAAAATCTATTAAATGCTGTTATTGAATCAAGTGTTCTTCACACGCCCAAAAACATTTTCTACCTTATATAACTTTTAACCAGCCAACTTTATTTCATTGACAAGGAGTGGTGGCAACAGACAACGTGCAAACAAATATCTTCTTTCTTCATCTTATACAGTTTTACATCCATTTTCCATGCTATCATTAGACTAAATATGCAGCATCAAACATAAAATCTATCCAAAACAATCACTGATTGATTAGATAATCAGGGATAATTCATTGCTAGTGCGATAAATTTCCAACAACCCAGGATGATGTTTTACCACTTCATCCTGCTTCCTATATGGATTATGGATATGAATTTAATTTACAGCAAAATTATTTGTGGGTCGAAGGGAAATGAACTTTTCCTTAAAATTTAAAAACATGTGGAATAGAATACAGTTATCTAAGTAATATGACTGATAGATAATCCAGGTAAGTTGGGGAGTGTTTCTATTGGCTCATATATAAATCTGTAAGTGAATAAGTAAAGTAAAATAAAGTAATGTAATGTCAATCATGCCATGTCATGTAATGTAAGGTAATGTAAATGCTATGTAAATTACACGATAAAAAATAACAACAACAAGGATAAAAATTCAGGAAAAAATAAAAATGGAGGCAAGGATAGGCACATAAATTGTCTCAACAATATTTCCATTGTGGCTTCGTGAAACATTACACACAAAAATATAGAGAGATTGATTTAGCTGAAGCATAGTAAAAAGAAATACATATTTTACAAAATTATTTTTTTTATTAGGTCTGTGAACTATATCCAGAGATCTAAAAAAATATTTTCTTGGAAATATGTTTATAAAAACACTAAACATTGTGATTGATTTTTAGGGGTAAAGGTTACAAGCAAGTTCGCCTTCAAATAAATTCACCTGGACAGTAGAGTAATGCACCATTTCATTCATGGGTCAAGTTAAAGTATTCTAGTAAATTTGATAATAAAAAATTCACTTCCACTCATTAATAGTAAATAAATGGGATAGCCAAATTCTTTTCATATCCACTGTGCAAATACACAGAAAAATGATTCAGCAGATAAAACAAAATATGAACTGCATTTATCTAATTTTGATTTACATGTGCTCATACTATATGGGTAAATTTATATTGTGATGCTTTGAGAAACCGTTATCTCTTAACTTTATATCTTAACCAAACGTCAGATTGGTATTTACAAATCTCTTTAGTATGTGAGTCATCCCTTGAACAACTCTTGAGAAAATTTGTTTCTTTTCATGATGTGTCCTAAATGGTTTTGATGAGATTTTCAGATATAATGAAAAATTTTATATAATCACATGAAAGAGAAGTTTTCTGAAAATTTATGTATGTCTGTGTGAATATTAAATATAAAATCTCAATAATTTTCATATTAGACTATTCAATTTAGTATTCTATTTGATGTTATATACTT
>JAUZNK010063555.1:0-14673 GCA_035046665.1 Euphysa ruthae
TTTCATATTAATGCATATAGATGCATCCTTTTGTTCTTGATGTTTAAGCAGATCCGCAACATATTTCATATTAATGCGTATAGATGCATCCTTTTGTTCTTGATGTTTGAGGAGATCCGCAACATATTTCATATTAATGCATATAGATGCATCCTTTTGTTCTTGATGTTTAAGCAGATCCGCAACATGTTTCATATTAATGCATATAGATGCATCCTTTTGTTCTTGACGTTTGATTAAAAAATATATTCCTATTTAAAATAATGCAAGTATTTAATTTGATTTACTGTTCATAAAATATCCGTTTTTGTTTAAAGGCACAAAATTAAATATTAAAACAATGGATGTTTAAGAACATTTGAATGGAATGTTTATGATTCTTTTGTTTAACGTTTCAATTAAATTCTTTGTTGACAGTATCGAAATTAACGTTGATTTGGTTTTGATTTGGTAACTATTAATTCAATCATTCTCTACTGTTCAAATATTATTAATAAAGAATTTGAGACAAAATATGAAAAAAATAAGGACAATTTTCGGCAAGAATTTAGGCACAAATTTCGCCTCAATATCAGCATGAATTTTCTGTGGAATCAGCAAAAAAAAAAAACTTCCTTACTATCGAGAATTTTTTGCATTACTGCCAAATGTGCTCCAATTTGAAAAAATTTGGTGAAATACATACATTAAAAGATTTCTAAAGGGCTTGCTATTTATTATCAAAAAATCGATAAGGCAATCATTTTTAATGCTAAATTCAATAAAAATTTCGTTTTATTTGCATACCGTATTTACTGGAGCTAACACCAAAAGAATTTTTTTTAAGAGGAGCTTATTATATTTTTAAAATCATATTTTATATGTATGAATTGATTTTTTTAAGTAACTTGATTGTTCACAACATTTTCCACCGTTATTCAGCCTTATACCTGAGATTAGCAGTTCAGATATAATTATTTAATACTTATAGTTCTTCAGCACTATTTCCATAACTCTAATCCAACATAATTAAATTTTGTATCGATATAAAATTTATTTATAATATTTATTGTCAATTCTATAACACCTGATAGTATTTTATTATTACAGTCAGATAACTTTCGTTTTAAAATCATTTAACTTATCTCTTACTGTCAAAAAATTTTTTTATCACAAACGGTTGCCAGGAAATATAGTAAATAATAGTTTGGTGTCTGGTACGAACAGTTCAATTAAATAGGCAAGTCTTATATTATGTGGCCCCACGGTAATGACTAGGCTCCTTTAATACTTTTAGTAGCTTGTGTCACTAGAAAAATCCAAATTGTAATTTTATTTGTATTAAAAAAAAATGTAACTAAGTGTGATGGCCAAACATAATGATCAGTGCAAGGAGTCTAAAACAAAACCTAGTAATGTATCTAGTACGCAAATTGAAACGCTTGTAATGTGTTTAAAATACGTTTTTAGTATGGTCAAAACTTAGTTTTAATATCTAAGCAAAATAGAGTGTACTGTCTATGTGTCAGCATAATTTTTCTGTAATTTTCTAACGTTAAGTAAAAACAAGAAGTAGATCGTAACTTTTATTGACATCAATCAATTTGCTTTTGCCTAAATCAAACATGGGTTTGGAAATCATCATACTGCTGATTTATCGATCTTTAGTAAAAGCCAAAATATTAGTGGTGTTTTTTGTATTGTACATCTTATACTTGCTATTTGAAAAGTTTCACCTGTTTTCTGCATTTGTGTTTTATCCGGTTTTACACTCTATCGGTTTCTTTAGAATTACAAAATTCTAGCATTTGCAACAGATGGGTCTAATCATTTGAGGAAAAGTGCATATTTTTATCTTGTGACCTCACACAACAAGACTTGCTACTTAAGGCTAACGACTATCCCGCAGCTCAGCAAACTAATATTTGCCATGTTCTATATATAAACCATTTCATTATATGCAAAAGCAAAAGATATGTTGCAAAACTCAGAAAAGAATGGTAAAAATAAACAAATGGTCCTAAAAGTTGTAGCAAAAAACATATATCAAAGAAGTACTCCAAATGACACTAAAAAGAATTTCGGTATTTAACCCAATTAAGTGATTTTTTTAAAATAGTTGTATTCTTAGCTGTATTCTGCCAGCAGTTGTTTCAAAAGTCTTTGAAAGGATTTAAAACAACTGAATATTTTCACAGAGAATAATGATCTCCTCATTTACGGGGACTTAGTAAAGGCTTCCCTGCTTTTCCTTATTAGGCTGCTACATAAATAACTGAGTTGCTTAAGAAGGTTATATGAGACATTCCAATAAATTTATCAAAGCTTATGATTGTATCCAGCATTGATTTACTCATTCCAATATTAGTTAATTGGTAATCCCTTCGTTCCGATAGAATCATTTGAGTCACAGGTAAAAATTAGTTTGAATACATACAAATGTATTTGTTTTAATTTTGGTGTACAACAACCATGCACTAATATCTTATTATGGTGTGTGTACATACATACAGCGCCTTTAAGTTCAAACTTGCTATTTCAAAAACATACTCCTATTAAAACTCAGTATGTAAGTTGTATTTAAATTCGGTTTTAGTAGTTAATAAGCTAAGGAAATAGTTTTCAAATATTCCAGTAAGCTATAAAGATACTTACTTGTTATGGAAATTTAACTGGGCACATTTTGCAGTACTGATGTTTACAAACTAAATGGAAAAAATTCAGAAAATTTTACTAATTATTTCAAAAAATTGCAACTATCTAAAAAATATTTAAATTCTGATTTTTTCTTTTTTTTTTTTTCCTATCTAATGGTTGAGTATATTTAACCTAGAGAAACTTATTATTATCATTTATTTTAATTTAATTTTTTTACTCATAGATGTCAAAAAGATGCTATCAAATTACCTGTGTCTACCCATTGGTCAATCATATAGCTTATTTTCTTGACCTTTTAAATCAAGTCATATGCCAAAATATTTTTATAACTAAATTTATCCACTTTAAAATGAGAATTATTGTTTTTAAATTAATATATTTATTCAAATTTCTAACAAAAATTTTTCATATCATCAACCGCAATTTTCTATAAATTGTATTGCTATTGTTATAAAATACAAAACAAAAAAAAAAAGTTAAAAAAGTTCAAACCTCATTTGTAAAATAAATTTTCATTGGTGTGATTAATTCACCCACAGCTCCATATCTAAGTATTTTTGTTGTAACGAACTCCCCAGATGCTTTTACTTCTGTTGTTGATTGAGATAACAAAGAACTACAAAAATTATAAAAATAGATAAAATTGAGCGAATAGTATTTCGCTAGGTTTTTAAAACAGGAAAGAAAAAATTTTATTTAAAATAGATGCAAATTTCTATTACATATGTATCATTTGCTTTTATATTAGTAGATAGAATTTATTTAACTTGTGGCAGAGGGCAAAGATTTTGTGTTATAAGTTATTCCTAGGCTAAACATTACGTTGTATCATTTAACAATTATGATACACAAAATGGAAAGAATTCAAGAATAACAATTATGAATTTAATTATTAATGATTTTATGGTGTAGTGTCATGTTTAAAACACTGATATGTAAGGTAATTAAGTTTTAAAGGGTGATATGTAAGGTAATTTAATACTACTAGGCTGCTGATTATTAGACTGTGGTGGGAAACATAGATCTAGATCGCTGAGATTTTAACGATTCTTTTCCAAAATTCAAGCCACTCCTTGTGCCCCAGTGCTAGAAAAAAAAACTAATAATAGCGCTTATTAGTAAAAAACGTTTGCCACTTATCAATTAATTTTTGAAATAAGAAAGATATTCTGTTTAGTAGAAGGGGGTAGGTGGATTTGCTTTCCAAAATATTTAAAATAATTATTGGGTGGGTAGGGAAAGAAGAAATCTTCTTAGTAGTAGAAGCCCAAAAACAAATAAAAAAAAAAATTTTTTTTCTGTACAGAAAAAGTTGACAGATCCATACTCATTAGTTTTTGGTGTTAGCTGAAGAAGCATAGTTGAAAGATGTTTATGTTTAACCGTCAATAATCCATTGTAGAACTCTAGAAAAAAATAATTTTACTAAATTTTGATGTGTCTAAAAATTCCAGCATTTGGAGCCACCTAATTCCTGATTAATATTTATAGTTTATAAAATAAAATTTGCTAAAATCAAGCTAAACATTTGTTTAAGTTTGTGCCATAAATTATCCACCAAAAACCCCACCATTATCCATCATAATGATTGTAAACTGGTCCACGTTGACAGATCAATTAAAAACTTACTGTTTATTTCGTATACACTATTAGCCAAACGCCCTCCTTTACCAAATGCACAGTTTCTGGCCTTACCATCAACATCATAGGTTTTGTGGAAAGATGGTCCCGATGAACACATTCCTCCATCTTGGATGGAGAAAACATTATAATGTAAACTATCTGTAACTGTTGCACACTTTTCTACCGCGTTGATACGATTTAAAAAGTTGTCCTTGAGTAACTCATGTTTTGTTTCAAGTTTTAGAAGGGCTGAAACTTGGGAGTAATCAGCCCAACAACCAATTGAATGGTAAAGACCTAAGATAAATTGATATAATCCACAACAAGATTTAAAAAAATTCTATAAATTGATATTAATTTCCAATGATAATTAAGTAATGCTTGGTTTTATAATGAGGTAAAGATAATAGTGAGTTTGAAAATATAAAAAAGGGAGCCGATACGGTAAGCATATTTTCTTTTCAAAAACGTAACGGCAATGATAAGCAAACTGTCTTGGAGATGCAAGCCAATTGGCTTAATTTTTCATAAAATTTTTCTTTTTATCGATGACACACACAGCAGCTTAACTGATTTTTTCCTTCGTCGTAATTAATTACAAACACATATACTGATATAAAAAAAAAGAATAATGCATGCATCTTATAATATTAAAGCAGACATTTTCAAAAAAAAATAGCATTGTAAAAACAAAATAATTGCTAAAAAAACATGATTTCAATTTTCCTAGGCACTCTTGGATAGTTTCAAATACAAAATCGCACTACCAAAGTTCATAGAGCCATTATATCATGAAAATACAAAATAATAATTTTAAAATACTAAATCTCATATTAGGCTTTTGAACTTGGAAACTTTTGTAAACCTTTAAATTTTTAAAACAAACCTTGGGTTTTTATTAATGTTTTTACTTCGTCTTGAAACATATCATCAGGGTATATAATTTCTGGTTCATCTATTGTTGATTTCTGCCAAACTGTGGTTCCATTGAATGACTTCATTTCAACTATCTGGATGTTGATTGCTAGAAAAATTTTATTAATAAAAATTAATATTAATTTCAATTTAAATTAATATTAATATAAATTTAATAATTTTAAAAATGTTTAACTCCAATATTTATCCAATAGTAATTATAAAACAATTATGAATTCTGCTAATTACTTTCGAAATACTCCATGACAATATTCCGGGTTACAGTGTTAAACTGAATTTTTGATTTATCTTCAAGAAAAAACGAAGAAAGCAGGCAGAAAAGTATTTGATTGGTTTTTCACCCGTGAAAGAATTATTTTCATTAAGCTGTTATAAAAAACATGTATAGTTAAAGACATGTGGAAAAGATTTCCAATAAATCAAAAAATACTTCCTTTTTATTGAAACAAAGATTAGATTAAATTAAGAGGAATTTTTACTATTGATGATTAAACTACCTAATGGTAAATTAATAGACTAAATCTTATGATGACGAAAGCGTCTGTAAAAAAAGTTGGAAGCTGGCTATAGCGTTCTACGTTGCAAATTTAAGCACTTACAAATTTCTTCGTTTTTGGATATTAACTTGAGACTGCTGACATATTCAGGCTGTTTAATTGAAACAAGGTTTATGATGCTGATCATTCTGTTTGATAGAATTGTAGCTGTATTTTCAATCTCATTTAAGTAATCTTCAACAATTTTTTCTCCCTAGCAAAGTAACAAAAAAATTTTTTAGTGCGTAATTTAAGTAAATTGTTTATGGGTAATTCGTATTTTGTAAACTAATATTAATAAGTATTCAACCCATACAACAATAATACGCACTGGCAAAACGATACGGCCATTTATTCTGATGATCGTCTTAATGTTTTACGCAACAAAAACGGACATAAAACAGATCAGACAAAATAATTTCATATATTTTTTTTTTTTTGAATTTTTTTCAAATAGAAATTGAAAATTTGAAAATAGACAAGTTTTGAGTTTTGAGATCAAATTTAACTGGAAGAAGTCAATAAATATACAAAAACCAAACGATAATTTGTTTTTCTATAATTTGTATATCCATAATTTGTATATCTATAAACGACAGGTAAAACCAAAACTCATCTAGGGAGCAAATATCTAATAATAGAAATTTTCATATCAAAATGGTGCCAAAAAATAAAATCTTTTAGAAAGTTTTTTAGAAAATTGGATTCCAAATAGAAATTGAAGTAAATTCAAAAATAGTAAACTTTCTAGACCTCACATTTAATATAACAAAAAATTCTTACCACAAAAAACCAAACAATAATTTGTTATACATTAATACTGATTCCAATCACCCTCCTGAAATTCATTACTAAAAACGCTCAACCGAAAAGAACAAAAAAAAGGAAAATCATAATTTTTAACTCTCCATTTAATAAAAACATTTCAACCAATATTGGAAAAGCATTTTTTTAATTTAATTGACAAACATTTTCCACGCTCAAAAAAATTGCATAAGACGCTTAACCGCAACACAGTTAAATTAAGCTATGGTTGCACAAAAAAACATAGATATAATTATAAGAAACAACAAAAAATTGAGTTAAATAAAATTTGAAAAAATTGCAACTAAATTGCAATTGTAGACATAAAGAAAATTTTCCTAAGGAAAGAAATACATTGCTTCAATATCCAATACACTTGACAAAATTTATACTGGATTAACAGAAGGGGAATTTAAAACAAGATATGCTAACCACAAAGCACCTTTTAAATACAAGATATTTAAAAATTATTAAAAATATTTTTCAAAATATGTCTGGGAAATGAAAGAGAAAGAAAAAATAACTCTAAAATTATTGTGGTCCATTTTAAAAATAGTACCACCAATAACAACATTTCTAATAAATGCTCACTTTTCCTACAAGAAAAATTACAAATCAGGTAGAATTATTGGACAAAAAATCAGAATTAATTTTGAAATTTCGTCATAAAAATAACGTTTTGCTTGCTAATTATAAAACAAATAATTAGTTGATAAATCCTTATTCAAACTGTCGTTTACGCTAACATTCTCCAAATTCTATTTGGTAAAACATAATTTTAACATTCCTTTTAATTTGCTACATTTCACATATTTAATTTCATTTCCATGATTATTTAACACCTAATCTTATCATAATATGATAATATATAATAAATAACATAACTGAGGCTAAAAAATGGATCCTTGATTCTTGTAACCTCGTGAAAATTAGATTAAAATATATAGCATTGTTATACAGGAATAACCAAGGGTTAAAGAGCTTATTTCTCTTAGCATTGAGACAACTTTCCAGGAAACTTATGCAAAAATAAGTGTTTTTGACATCTAAAGCAAGCATGGCTGTTAAACTGTTATATAGAATATCTATAAATAACCATTCTTACCTTAGGTATACCGTGCCAAGCATAATGGTTAGATTCATCGAATACATAATTTAATATTGTATTTAATACCTAAACAACATTATAAAGAATTTATATACCATATAGCTAAAAGCTAAAAAGCTTATCACTAAATAACAATTTAATTTAAAAATATACCATCATACAATAAATTCCACTGTTATAAAAGAAGAAATGAGGTCAAAAAAATCCTAGTTTATTTAATTCACAAACTGTCAGTTTTTTATCAGTTTTTGACTTCAAAGCGAAAATGAATAATGCAATCAGTATCATTCTTAAGTTTCAAGACAAGTAAATACATATGTTTGAATTTAAATTCGTATATAACTTGCATTTAATTTTTAGTTAAAAAAACTGTTATTTTCAGAAAAAGATTTAAATGTAAAAACATAAGTTGAAAAGAAATATAAAATTTCAACTTATCTACCATGATTTTTTTTTTTTTTTTTTTTTTTTTTTTTTTTTTGTGGCAAAAATAAAAATATATTTTTTTATATTTCTCAAGAAATATTATTTCCTTTGAGCGCAGACTTTTTATGATTTTCTAAACATGATTTCTGCAGTTCTTCTGAAAAATTGCTGCTCTTCTTTCAATTTCCTTGAAAATTTTTCTTCTGCAAAAATTTCATGAAAAATTAATTTTGTTTTTAATTTTTTCAAAGTTACGGAAATTTTTTAGTCTACTGAAACTTTACTTTGATGACCTGGGCATTAATTTTCCACTTCAATTGTCATAAAATTTCATATTGCGGTGATGCTAAGATATATCAAATAGTTGCATTGATATTATAAATTATTTTGTCTGGCAAAATCATGTGGTCCAGGTGAATTTCAATAATTTGACAACTGAAAATAACACCTACATCTAAAAATGCCTGTAAGTCATTAATAGTTTTTTCTTCAAGGTTTGAGACCAGCTCTCGATTTAGTATTGCAAGCATATTTTTTATTGATATGATATCTCCTCCATATAATACATTGATTTTCGGAATACTTTCTTTAATGAGAGTCTTTGTGACAGAATCTGCTATTACCCAGAACTCTGCACTTCCAGCGTTGTTCTCAAACATAACATTTGTCTGTGAAACAATAAAGAAAGCACAAGTAGAAGAATAAAAACTAACTGGTTTAAAATTACATCTGCTTAAGATATTTTTGGATTATTGACTCAATACCCTACTAGTTTCCTGGTACGTTATGTTCAAAGTAATTAATTTATACATTATTAATTACAATTAATTACAACTAATTATAATTATTAGAAAAATTGTATTAGTATAAAAAAATCTTTTCATAACTTTATATTTATCATAAATTTTATAGTTACCATAAATTTTATTTTTATACTATCTTATAAAAATAAGATATGCACCTACCCTTTGCAGAATCTTTTGGAGCTCAGGTTTTATACATAAAGATAAATCAGGTTGATGCCATGATCCATCTAACTTACAAGTTCGAAATGATAAACCTGTAGAATAAATTCCAATGTATTAAATATTTCATTATATTTACCATTTCGTTGGCATCCCTAATTTAAATTTATTGGCTTTATTGTTATGTAGAGATCTCAAAGGTTTTGATCTTAAGATTATTTGATCATGGAATACAATTCCAAGACTATATAATTGGATAGCACATCAGAAATTTATAAATATAAACTTAAAACAAGATTTTTCTTCATCAAATTAGAATTCAGGAAACATGATTTATGTTTTAAAAATTATTATCACATTTTATTTATTTTTTCATAACATTTTCCTTCAGGTAATTTGCTTTATATTTCCCAACGAATTACATCTTGATCTCAATATGTAAAACACTTTTTTTTAAATTTTCGAGTTCTTTTCTGAGAGTTAATAAGACAATATTTTTTTTTTTTAATAATAATAAAACTTGCCAGGAAATCAACTCATTTAGACGAAATGAGTTGATTTGATAATATTGCACACCAATAAATCTCCTAAAAATGATGAACTATAGCTAATATATATGTAAAAATCTACTTCAGTTAGTTTCTTTAGGCAAGAATGGTCTATGTTAGAAAATTTGATTTAAGCTAAATGTTTCTGTTTAATAACCATCTAATATCTGGAAGATTTTGAACTTGGAATTGTAACATAAAAATGATAATAATATTTTACCGGTTTCCTTATTGTTTGGACATTTGTTTTCTATTGTTCTTCCACCAATTGTTTCTTCCCACTCAACCCCTTGTTCAAATTCTTTGAGACAGAAAGACGAATGGTTATTCGTTTTAGTGTCAACTATAAAAATATAAAAAATAACCCTTAATAATTATAACCCAGAAAGAGAATTTTATTGACATAACAATAGCCCTAAAATAGATCCTTGTGGAACTCCACAAATTAAATTGCTGGAACGTGAAAAGCCTCCTTTATATTCCCTTTAAATTTTTGATTTGAAAAATACTTAAATCAGCATGTTGTGTCATCAGATAATATATTCTCCAGTCTATTTTATTTATGTTTTGTAAGTCTGTTAGTAAGTTAGTAAGCTAGAATCAAACACTTTCTTTTTTGGACGATTATACGTTCAAAAAGGAAAGGTATTTTGATAAAATTAATGACTTTGAAAATCAGGTTGGAATTTAAGAAAAACTTTTTTCGTGAGGAAAGTCTGATTGCGGAAAACTCTTTGAATTACCTGAAATAATGGTGGTATTGCCCTATAATTTTTTCAGGTCTTTTTTACAGCTCTTTTTTTTATAGTCGCTTGAGCTTGAGGAAATTTTGAGACCGATTGCAAAGCTGGCCTCTCCCCTCAAAATAGTTCTAGTTAGGGGTCTACTTTTTTCTTTAAGCATATTTAGAATGCTCAGGATTTTTATATTATAAAGGATCAATATGATTCAAAAATTTCGAGTATTAATGCTGGGCTGAAATTTCCTTTGAGAACATAACTATATGAAATTATTGTATTTTAAGGTCATTCCCTAACGCCCATTTAATTTTTGATTTTTCATAACTTCTATTGAGTTAAGATATATAAATGAAAACAAAGATTAAAAAAAAAGGTTATGATCTCAAATTTGTATAAATGTGTGTATAAAATAGTACCTTTACAAGACCTTTGATCTGAGGTGAGGTGAAAGCCTATGTTACATTGGCAAATGTAACTTCCAACTTGATTTACACAGTTTTGCTGACATCCTCCATTGATGTTTAAGCATTCGTCTGTATCTAAACAAAAAATTTCTAAATGAAAAATTTGTAAATGTTTGTAAAATTAAATAAATTGATTTATTTAAAATTTTAAAAACCTGGATTAAATCTGCAATACTTACAAAAGAAGTCCTTAAAAAAGTATGCCAATTATTTTGCTTTAATCTGAAATAAAACCCAAATATTTTTATAACTGCCCGTTAATGAAAAATCTTTTTAACTTACATACCAATACAATTGATTCCATCTCCTTCAAATCCTTCCATACAAGCACATTTTTCCATGGTTGTGTTTGCATGACAATATGCATTCATTGAGCATTTTGGGGCACAAGAACCTAAACAAAATTTAAGTTAAGTATTAGACCGACATCTTGCAATTCATACCACTGTGGTAACAAATTTTAATGTACGACGTGAGGCTTATCTCAAAATGATGTTTTATTTTACATAATATATCACTTGCACTAGAGATGACACCTAACATATTGTTCGCTTTTGAGATTGAGCGTAATCATCAAGTTCATTATCCTTCTTGCAATTGGTTATGCGAAACTCAAATCGAACACAATTTTTCAAGATTGCTTTTCTCTGAAAATTCGTTACCACAAGTTGTATGAATTGCGAGACATCGATCTAATTCCAACAAAACTGACAAACTATCTTAGGCATGGCTGATGAGACCACAATAAGGTCAAAACAACTTGTCCTATACTAGGCTCGAAGTTGATACTCTCGCTAGGAGTTGAGCATATATGCTGTGAGGTTAATCTCAAAATGATGTTTTATTTGACACAATAATAAAAATAATAATAAAAAAAATTAGTTGATACAACCCTGAAAATCAATTTTTTTTGTACTTAGTGGCTTTAATCATTCAAAAAAACCATCAACCTCCTCAGATAAACAAAAATTTAAATCACAAATTATATAGCCACTTAGTTGTTAGGATGTCAGAGCTACCTAAAAAAATGATAAAATTTAATGAAACTATCCTTACATAAAATATAAGCATCCTATATTCTGTGATCTTATCTCTTGCAAAAGAAACTATCAAATAAATAAATACAAATAAAATTGATTGTCTCATGGGAAGAACCAAACTTCTGACCTCCGGTTTGAGAACCAGTGCTCTAACCACTGAGCTACAATCACCAATAAAATTAATTATTTATATTATGTACTTGATATTTCGGAGACATCTGCCTCTGCTGCTTTGTTTTCAAACCAAGGGTACGGTCAAGGATTGTATCAGAAATTTTTTAATTTGTTAATCAGAATGTCGTTCAGGATAATGTTGAATTTTCATTTCACCTTGCATTAAATATAATAAAAAATAAAAAATTTGTACATCTATAAAGAATTAAAGGAAAATATTTATTTGGCTTTATAACTAAAGCAATTATTAGTTATTAATTTGGCAGTTTGATCACTTAGGTATTTAAACTTATCAATTGTATGTTTAGCTGGCTTACCTATTTTGTTTATTAGAAAAGAACTACTGTCTACTTCCAAACTGTTAACAATTCCTCTTTTTACTGCTGCTGTTATTATTTTAATGCTATCTTTCTCTTTTGGCAAGAAATCTAGCAATGCTGTTGTCCGTAAACTACCAAACCTAAAACAGATAATGAGGATTATTATTATCTATATGGAAGAATTCTATCAACCAAAAAATCTTCTACCTTTATCTCTTTGCTGCTTAATTTTTTATTACATTTTAAAAAAATTACAACATAACTTATTGTTCTGAAATTATTTGTCATTTAAAATGCGAATGAATAGAAATGAATAAAATTTCATTATGATATCGGTGAAATTTCGATTCCAGAAAAATTGAAAAAAATTTGTTCAAAACATGCTTTAGTATCAAATGTTGCATCCATTATTACAATTATTCAAAATACAAATAAATAACAGGGTTGAATTCCAAATACAACATTTCAATTCTGGATTCAAATCCGCTCTTCAAATTGGAAAATTTTTCAATTCTAATTTTAATTGGACAAATTAAATTGGACAAATTAATTTAATTGCAATTGTAATTTAACTGCCATTGTAAATTTATAAAACAAAATTCTAAAGAAAGTAATTATCACCTTTCCTTTCAGCTCCACTTAAATTTGCTTAATATTTGAACTTTTAATGCAAATTTGTCAACATTTATGACTACCATTATTTTCATTTATTTTTCTTCAGGTTTGGTATTTGCTTATTTACTCAACAGAAACCATGTTTAGGAACTGTTTACATTTAACATTAAATACCAGCAAACTCAGGATTTTTTAGATTTGAGTTAAATAAAATTTTCATTCATATGTGGTAATTAACAGTACATATTTTCACTGGCGTTTTTCTAGTGGTATTACCTCTGAGCAATATTCTCACCACTTGGGCTAAATTCTCTAGCAATGGTTAGAAATATTTTAGTGGCGTTCAAGCATATTACATAGCCATGATTGGGACAGGACAGTTATAAATAGAATTTTTAAAACAATTTGTAAAGCTTCTAATTTTTAATGTAGAATTTGAACCTTGTAATTATTGAAATTAAAAACAAACTCACACTGCTTGTTTGGAAAATGATGTTTGGGAAATGACGATTTGATGATCAAAGTCTGCAGAGGGAAATTCAATAAAATAGTTTTTATATATTTCTTACTGGAATTTTAAGATGTTGGTTGTAATGTACATTGGATCGTCCTTATAGATATCATCAATCTAAAATAAGAATATCTTGGTCGTCACTTTGCATATAGTTATATATCAATATGGATATATATATATATATATATATAATATTATATTAGTTTTATGTATTACTACTAAAAAAAAGTGCTCAAAGATTAATAAAATAATCAAGCCATAAAAGCCTTGCCATAAATCCCAAGCATAAAGTTTGGATGAATTAACTTTACCTGAATGTTTAATAGCTCGCGTGAATTTATTGCTTGTAATTCAACTTTAAAAAGTTTTGCTCTTATCTGTATCTGTTTTTGGATAAATAATTTAACTGATCGTTGACGATTTCACTGTTATCTTCTATCATTTTTACGAAATACAGTTTTTGGAATAATTATCATAATGTAATTGACCAAAAAAAGGAGACTGATGACGTTGGAAATACATATTTTAATTTTATGTGGTGTTTAATTTGTGTAAAAACTGAAAAAGAGTTGATGAAACACCCAAAATGTAGAAAGTATGAAAAGAATTGCAAAAAGGACCAACAATGTCAAAATTTACTCTCCTTTGACATCTAAATGGAGAATCACACAAAATAACACTAGGAATTGAGAATCGAAAACCTCCAGAAAATCGATTACATGTTCCTGTCAACAATAAGCACAAATTTATTACTTTTTATCCTATACACAAAAAAATATTTTAGACTTTCAAAAAACAATTTTTGTAAAAGAAAATGTTTCGCACATATATACTAATGATTGACAAGTTTCAAATCAAACAAACATTATCACTGGTTGGTTTAAAATAATAAAACAATAGTGAAAAAATAAAAAAATTCTATTGGTTAAAAATTGCATTATTAAAAAAACAGAAACATTAGATTATGTAATTATATAATGTTTATATTTATATAATTTACATGAAAATAATTTAAACTAAACGGTTAGTTTAAAAATTCTATTTAATAATTTAATAATAAAAAATTGAAAAATTAATTTTAATTTGTCACATTTCACATATTTAAATCAAATTCAATTAACACCTAATCTTATAAAGGATAGCTTATCAAAAAACATGCATAGAATTAAAAACGTTGACACGTAACATTGTATAGTAATTTTATATAATTTATTGACATTATA
>JAUZNK010063566.1:1410-14673 GCA_035046665.1 Euphysa ruthae
TTTTTGACTATAAGGGTTCCGTTTGTTTTAATAGGTGGTATGTTTCAGTGTCGGCAGAAGGGTGTTAAACGTCTATCATCACCCATGGTTATACAGTGTTGTGATACACATCGGTGCAATTACGAACTTGAATTGACAATACCTGAAGACGAAGAGAAAGAATACCTTTTAAAGAGTAAGTGTTATTCTTTTTCTGTTCTTATTTCGTTATTTTTTTTGTCATATTTCACACCACTGAATTTTAAAAAATTTGCTCTAAAGCTACCAATCGCCAACTACTGTGGCGCTTGTTTTTGGAATTTTTTTTTTAGTCATAATTTGAAATTAAATTAAATTAAAGCCTAAAATAAGACATTTTAAAGCCTAAAATTACAAATTTGTCTTATTCAAGATAAATTCTTTGAATTCTAATGGATTTGTTTTTACATTCATTAACAGGTGTTGGGAAAATTTGATGCATTTTAACAGTGATTTTTTGAAGTTTTTTGCTTTTCTTTTGTCTAACATAATAATAATCTAACATAGTATAATAACCTAATATGGTATTAATAACCTAACATGGTATAATAACCTAACATGTTATAATAACCTAACATGGTATAATAACCTAACATGGTATTAATAATCTAACATGGTATAATAACCTAACATGGTATAATAACCTAACATGGTATTAATAATCATCAGAAGGAATAAAAAAAAAAATTAACATGGCAACATTGGTTAATCGCTTTTTGTGTTAGGTTAAACTGATTAAATTCAAATTTTAATAAAAATATGTTTAGTACTCGCAATATTTTTGTGAAATAAATTTAATTTGTAAAATATTTTTGATTTTATTTTCAGGTTATAAGTGTTAGAAATATCTAAATGAAGTAAAATGACTTGATAACAAAAGCAACGCCGGTTTATCAATGGATAATTTAAAGAATTTTTATTGCAAAATTTTTTGTTTTGAATGAAATTTCGGTATCTTTTTTTTAGCCTCAAAACAAATTTTTCATTGCCAATGCAAATATTGTATGTTATGAAAGGATCGTTGGAATTTGGAAAAGTTTGAAGTAGCGCTACCAGTTACTTGTATCTTATGTACCGTAGAAAATGTATAAATGTTTGTAAAGAACAACTAAATGTTTTGTTTGTAATTTTTTTTAAAATATGTTTGCAAATGGTTAAGATCATTCTCAGAGAGGGAAAATATTTTTGATATCTTTTCCTATCAAAAAAAATCCAACAAGGTTTTGATAACTGTTTTCCTATTATTGAGGTTTATGAAAATCTTAAAAAATTTAAGTATTCCTAGTTTTGTTGGACAGAAAATGAAACGTTCCCTAACTAGTAATTGTAAATCCTTGAAGTTAAATGTTTTAAGGAAATAAAATGAGCCCATTTTTGGGGGCTATGGCATGGCATACTTTTCGCTCCAGCTCTAGCATCTTAAAATCGTTTGAAAAGTAATATGGAAAGTTTTGAAATATTTTTGTTTTTAGTACACAAGAAAAATTTTATAATGGTCAATGAATGTTACAGTTAATTTGCAGGTTTTGTTATTTGCCAGCATATTACCTTGATTTATAATATATATTTGATATAAATAATATTATATACCGTATTAAATTTCTGTCTAATGAATCCAGAATCGTATTTCTGTTTTAATTTTGAAAGATAACGTTTCTTCACATTATGCTTGAATGTATTAATATTGTTACTAGCTTTAGTGCGTTCTCTTAAATTGTTCCATATCGAGGGACCCGTATAAGAAATATTATTTTGACCTTGGTTAGTTTTTCTGAAAGACTGATCAAGTTGTTCTTGTTCTTAAGCTATTATTTACACTATTTACACTTTTTTTGAATCTGTTTAATTTTTGTTGCATGAATTTTGATGTAAAAGATAGAAAATAGTCTCTTTAGCTTGATTTTTGGGTAAACGAGGAAAAATATTGATGTGTATCTTTTTTTGTATAGCGTGGCTTTTTTGTTTCTATTTATTATAAGCATATCAAATGAAAAAGTTTTTTTCTGGCTCATAAAGAGTTTATTATTATTAATTATTATTGTTATTATTATATAGCTCATGAAGGGTTAAGGAGGATATTGTGCTATTCAAGAATTGAAAAGTGTTAAGAATTCTTTCATTAAAAGATGTAACAATATGTAAGCCTGATAAAATAAATCCAAAGCAAAGAAAGTTTGACCACTAAGAAGTCCAAAGAATATTTAAAAAATTTTTGATAGAGTAGCAAGGAAAATGGATGTTGTTTTGTTTTTTTTTAGGGAAAAATTGTTTGTCGTTTTTATAAAAATATATGTTGTCATGGTTTTCGTTAATTTCTTGTTGTTTTATTCACAACTTGATTTAAAAGTAAAAACACCATATTCGATTTAAAAATTAACCGTGTTTAAACTAAAATTTCATTGTAATTAATCAGAATTATTAATTTTGTCAACAAAGATTGTAGAAGAGATTTTCGTTAAACCTAGTAGGCTTAATCTAATAAGTGTAAAACATTGAATAATGAGTGTAAAACATTGAACAGTAAATGTGAAACATTTAATATTAAGTAGCATTAGTAATTACAATATTAATTAATTAATTAATTACTAATTATTTAATTAATTAATTAATTAATTAAATATTAATTAATTACATATAATATTATTATATTTATGTTTAGTGGCGGCCAAGAAGAAGACCTCAGAAAATGGGAGTGGTCAGAATTTTGCATTGATGATATCACTTACACTGTGTGCTCTTGTATTCATGATAGCTGCGGTATATGTCTATTTTTGGTAAACATTTCATAATATTTACAACCTTTATTTGTTTTGTTTTTGGTACTTATTTTTGTTTGGTTGCTTATGAATTTCGTATCTCATGATTATAGCTTAGCTAGTCAAAGTGAAGTGAAATATATCTATGTACAGAAAATTTTTCATATGTACATAAATAAACATTGGCGTCCAAATATTTCTTTTATTTTTAAATTTGTTATTCACTTTGCTAACAAGATTCAATCCTGCTAAATTTAAATTTTCTGGAGATGGAGAAGTTATTACAATTAATATGTAGTATTCTACCCAAATAGCTTAATTGGTAACGCGTTTGACTTCCAATCAAAAGGTTTTGGGTTCAAATTCGACTATTGCCCACTCAGCATATGAGTAGCATTTATGTGCGATAAGTTTGAATTTTTAGCTCTTCTTTAGCTACCTGACTTCTTGCCTTGCAGGAAGTGACCTATTAAAAAAGATAAAAATAAATTTGAAAATGACAATTAATTTTTAAGGATTCCTTAATAGAGGAATTTGCAGAATTTATTCTGCAGTTTAGAAAATTTCGTATAATTTATTTTATTTATTTTTTTTATAATGCTATTTCCCTTCATTTCTAGGCCATAAAAAATAGAACATGTTTTTATGTAAATACTTATTCATTAACATTGAAAAATATATAGACAAACCACAACGCGGGCTTAAATACACCTCCACAGGGTCTTAAATATACCCCAATGGGGGTCTTATATAGTATTCAAATACAGTATATGGATGAGTTAAAAGCTTTTATATTTTAATTTCAGGTACAGGAAAATTAGATTACGTCGACAGTTTGATTCAGAACAAGCAACAAACCTCTTTGATGGCATCGAACCAGTCGGATCGTTTGGGGAATTGATTGGAACCACAAACAGCTCAGGTTCTGGAAAACCGACGCTGGTATGTTGAGTTGTTGCTTTGCAGAAACCACCTTATAAAATGTCAGATCCCTACATAAAACTTAAGTTGTTCTGATAAAGATTTTCTGAACCGAAACATAAAATAGGAGTATTTTTATTTGGCTTTTAATGCGTATTTCATTAAAAAAACCATGCAATGCTTGATCTTTTCAATGAACCTTTAACATGGCATATTGATGCCATCATGATACCATGTTTCAAAGCTATCAGAGGTTAAAGTAAAAAGCATTACAATATGGTTATGCACTTTAGGATTAATGTTGGTAAAATAATAAACAACAGCAATTGGTTGTTTCGACTCATTTGCATCATCCGATAATCAGTATTGGTATATATAAGAATGATATAAATAAGAATGAATGAGATTCTGGATTTTCTGAATTAACAGATTGAATTAATTAAACAATTTGTATTTGATTTTAGGAATGGTTTCACGCAGACCGCATTATAAATATATTGAATAATTTAAACTTGAAGGAAGTGATTATGAATCAGCATTGTTTAATAAAAAAAAAAAGGAGAAATTTTAAAGATAATATCACACTAATACAACACAATATATAGTGTAGTGTAAATCATCCAATAAGTTTTAAACTCAAGGCCTTTAAACTTCCAATTTCATATAAGCAATAGTTCTGTCGTTGAAACTCTTAGTAGTAATGGAGAACGCCATAGAAAAGAAAGCATGAAAAGATTTAGAATGTTTCAGTTGTTTTTGCCGAAATCTGTTTTGGTCCAGCTTGGTTTGTGCTGAATTTTTATTAGCCTTACAGGTGAATATAAATATATAATATTGCTATAATTTTAAAATACTTATTTATTTAAAATATTTATTTTCATTCCTTAATTTATAAGGAATTTTTTTTTTTTCTGTTTGAATTTTTATTTGATTTATATGTTGGTGATTGCCATTTTAAAAACAGTTTTTGAAAAAAATAAAAATTAACGTTAAAGAGAAAATTGACATTAAACCTCAATATCACAAAGTCTTAATTTATATTATTTATTATATTATTATTTATTTATTTCTATTTATTATATTATTTATTATAACTATTATTTTTGTTTTTGAATAACTTTTGATTTTTCATTTTCAATTAGCATGAAGGTAAAATATAAATTTTTGATGTTATATCAGATGGCTGATCCACAAAGTAGCTGATTCTGATAATTGTTATTGTAGGTTTATCCGGTTCTAACGCAACAGTAGTAGACTGACTCATCTTTTCCAAGCAATAGCACGTTATAGAATAGACTAATTTTCTTAGGATATCAAAATTTAGAGAATATAATTGTTTTTTAATTTTTTTTTGTTTCAGTTGTTTACTAATAGGAAAAATGAAAGTGATTATTTGATTCAACACACCATAACTACCTTCCCACACACATCACCACCCTCAGTGGCATTCTCATAGTCTGTGACTTTTAAGGGACTTTAACCCAATATCTTTTCCCACACGGACCCTAAAATCCTACTAAGGATATTACACCTTTCTTTTCTTTCAGTCTTCTTTAGGTGATTATTTCACTGGTAGGCCATTTTTATTCAAAAATAATGAGACAGTGACAACTCTTGTTTTACCATGAGTTCAGAATTGCTTATTTGGTTCATCATGTAGAACTAGGTCTACGACTACAAATTTTTGGATTTGCTATATCTGATTGCTGCATGCTAAAACAAGTATATTCACTTTCACCTGTTCAGTTATATATTTTGTAGCATTTACTAGGAAAAATGCAATGTAAATTTATGGAGGCTTTGAGTCTATTGTTTACAGTCTTCCCATTTTATGATGAACGGATAGTCTTTGGTGTGGTAAGCAATTGCAGATTGGTTGTGGTGATATTATTTTATCATGTTTTTGATTTTGTTTTGTTCTGCTAGAGATTTTGATTTTTCGTTTTCCCGATATATCTGCCTTTGCATTCGCATGTTATATATACACCAGGATAGCTGTTTTGTGGTAGTTTTGTTTTCTTCCAAGAAGTTAGTATTTGGTTTAGATTTGCATTGGATTTAAAGACTTTGCTGATTTTTACTTAACTTCATTGCTGGATTTTTGAAAGATTTTTCTTAATTTCGGAGATTCAAGCAAAATTGAAAGAAAAAGAAACTGATTTTCAGAAAAAAAAATTTTTCAGCTCATTAAAAGTTTTAAATAAAACATTTGCATATTTTTTAAATTTTAAATTAAATATTTCCTCACAAAAATTAAATTATAAATAAGTTATACGACAAGTATAAATTATAATAAATTGACAATTTATTATAAATAAAGTTCATAATAAAATTATAAGATAATAAATTATTTAATTCAATCAATAACAAATGAAATTTTTTGATTTTTTAACATGTTTTGTGCTTTGTTGTTATGATTAATAAATGCTGTAAGGCGAGACCAATTTAATTTCTTGTTTTGTTGGCGAGCTGACAGTCAGCATATTTAAAATAAGTAACGGCCGGTAATGATAACTGAAAACGTTTCAATTTTTCTTTCAGAAGCTTCTTGATAAAGTGTTTGATGACAAAAACAAAATGTTATGCATATTCTGCAAAAAAAAAATCTAAATATTTTCCTAAACTTATATTTTTTTTTATATTTATATTTATTATTTTATTTATTTAGTTATATTTATAACTTTATATTTTCTCAAACATAAAAAGGAAAATAGTTTTATTATATTTAAATGTGAATATTATATTATATATATTTTTCTTTATTTCGAAAACATGTGGATGGTAGGGCCCGCAGAATGAGAAATTAAATTGGTCTCGCTTAAACCAAACAAATAACATAATATGAAATTTATTTTATATTATTTATTATTGAGAAATGAGAAATTAAATTGGTCTCGCTTAAACCAAACAAATAAAATAGTATAAAATTTATTTCATTTATTATTTGTACAAAATAAATAAATTTTGTCTGAGTTTCTAATTTTTTTGTTTTGTAAAAAAAATTATTTTTGTTATTTATTTTATTTTTTAAAGTATTTTTTATTTTTATTTTTTTATTTCAAAATCTTTGAGTTTTTAATTGAATATACAGATTGTTCTTCATAAATATAGTTTTATTGAAGATTATTATTTTTTATTTTTATTAATTTTTGAGAATGAATTATTTTATTTGACAGGCGTAACTTTTTTAGGTGTTTCTGTATGATTGCCATTCTGACTGGAGCAGGTAAAGGGTGGAACAAATTGTAGATATCTATCTCACCTTTTAATAAATTTGGAGAACACCGGCTGTGTTGCAAGGGTGTTTTAAGGAATATCTATCACACTTTGTCACAAATTTTTTGATCCACTTTGTAATAAAATTCATAGACTTTAATTTACCTGTCGCACTTTGTAATAAATTTTTTTACTTTTTTTTTTACTTTTAGTTTTAAAGTAGTCAGGCTCTGCTGTAAGGAAAATATCTTGCACTTTTATTAACATATATTGCAACACTTAGTTTACTTTATTAAAATATCTTGCGATACCTAGTGCACTTTATTAAAATATCTTGCGATACCTAGTGCACTTTATTAAAATATCTTGCAATACCTAGTGCACTTTATTAAATTATCTTGCAACACCTAGTGCACTTTATGACAATGTCAATTCATTTAATTAGTGTGAATAGAGCAAGTAAAGTAAAGGGAAAAAAGTTGCAGTTTTTTGAGGGAGACATTTATTTTGAAAATTTTCGATTACCTCTTCGACAGCTCGATTATCTGAACAGCAAGTTTTTTGTTCTAATTTAGTTTCAATAATTTAGTGTCATGATTTATCTTCCTGCATTAACATTCCATTTAATAAGTTTTTTTAACTTTGGATAAGATGTCGTTAAATACAATAATTATAAAATATTCATAAATAATATTCATAAATATAACCCAACGATAGAAACATTATAAACAACATTTGCACTAGCATTTTTCTCCTTTCCACTCTTTCATTTGGCGTTTAAAGATTTGCAAAGAGAGAGTTTTAATAAAATTTTGATATATTATTTCAGTTTTCAAAGATTAAAATGAATTGTATAAAAATCAAAAAAAAAAATACTGTTATTGTAAAAATATATTATTATTATTGTAAATATTATTATCGTTATTATTATTATTATTATTGTAAAAAGGAAAAGAGAATGGAAATGAAACTTTTTACAGCAGAAAAATGCAGTAGTAGTTAGTCCAATAAACAAAAAGCGTTTTTATCATTTTTTAAATTTTATATCTATTGTAAATTTTCTGATGACGGGAGCAGGCTATGTCTATTGAATTAAATTCTGTTATTAAATTTGTCTAAAAATTTTATTATTTTAATTTGTTAATTTTTTTACAGAATAATAGCACACTTCAGTTTAAATAAAAATCTGCTATCACTATGTGTTCTGCATAAATCATAAAGATTAAAATTAATAGTAAAAAAGTACTAATAAAAGTAAATAAACTATTGTTTATAGTAATTATTATATTTTGGTATTTATTTATATGTATATTAACTTTGGATTAATTAAATGCTATCTGTTTTTTTAATTTTTTAAATTCAAAATTATTGATTTTGATAAAACTTGACTATTTTTAGAAATTCTAACATTTTTTTTTTATGAAACACTAAAAGACATTAAGCCTATATGGGTCACTATCGAATACGGGTCAGTACCAATTTTTCTTTGTCCATAGTTGTGAGCATGAGCTATGTTTCTTTCAACCAAATTTTAAGCTTTCTTTATATTTATAGATAAAATTATAAATATAATAATATTATAAATAAAAGACTTGAGAACATGTGACCCATGTATTTGTTTCATTTCTATTTTTTTTTTATTAATATTGGGCCCAGATTTGTTTTTTCAAATTTGAATTTTCTCATGGATTTTTTTTATCCATTTTTTACTGAAATGTCAGAAACTTTGTTTTTGCTTTTAACTTTTTAAAATTTAGGGGTAGTTTTCTTGAGTCAATTTTGTTTATGTTATGAGGGATTTCTTCATTTCATAAAGTTATCTGTTTGTTTCTTTTTGAATAACTTTTAATGTAACAAAATTGTCAAATTTTCAGTTTTTAATGACTGAGTCCACGTAATATATATTTTATTTTGAAATAAGTTTGTAATATTAGAATAACACAAAACACCTTTTATGTCTCCTGCTGTTTAACTGTTTTTTTTTTAAATTTTATTAGGTCCAACGTTCAATTGCTCGTGAGGTAGCATTAGTGGAAGAAGTTGGCCGGGGACGTTTTAGTGTTGTTTACCTTGGAAAGTGGCACAATCAATCAGTGGCTGTGAAAGTTTTTAAGGATGCTGATGAGTGCTCGTGGCATCGTGAGCAGCATTTTTATAAAACAGGTTATTATTTTATTTATTGCTAATTGCTAATCAGGGTGATTTAATTAATTTAGGCGTAGGGGAACTGCTGATTAGTTAGTTTAGGGCTAGGTGAAAGTGCAGGTTGGTATTTTGTGAAAAATTCTTGAATTCTCAAAACATGTTATTAAGCATTTACTGTTATTCATTGTCGAAATTAACAAAAATACAATCTTACTTCAAATTATCATTTTAATAGCATTATATATTGTACAGTTAATTAGAATTTTGGAATAAAAATATAACTTAGATCTGTAAAGGAAGGATAAAGTTGACTATTATTGAGATAATTGAGATTGGCATTCAATCAAGGAAATGTTGTTTATAGAAACAGGTGCGACATTTGTGAGAGGAAACATTTAAAAGTTTTTAAGTTAATTTTTCAGTCTATATTCAGGTTTGCTTGAAAATCATTAGGAATGTTGCTTTTCTGCTGACTAAAATACCATAAAAGCAATGGAGGTAAGTATAATACACTCTCTTGTGTATAAATCTGTTTACGCTTTTTTTTTTACACATCTTAATTCAGCATTTTCTGCTCTTGGTCAGTAATTTGAATAAGCTGTGGAAATGATACTAACTCACAAAAAAATTCAATAATTTGCAAACAAATATTAAGAGCATTGAAGCGTGAAATACAAAAAACATATTTTTGAAGATTTTAAGAAGTAATTGCAATGAATTATGGGAAAGATCATTTTTACTTTTGCGATTGATTGCATATTTGACTCTACAATCTTGGAGGAAATAAATGAGACTTTTCATGTATTTGCAAAAATTTTGAACTCTTGCTACACCACAAGTGTTCTAGAATAATGGCTTATGTACACCCAGGAGAACTTTAGAATTTAACCTTTCAGAGGTGTGCTTAAAACTGGTTCTCGATCTCAAAAATAGCCGAATAGGGTTATTCGATTAGGCAGAATAAGGTTAAGGGCATTGTTTGAACAACTTATTCATGTAACTGCTGTGCACACACGATTGTTGTATCTTTTGTTTTTGTTAAATTAAATAAGCAAGGTCACGGAGTTGAATTTAGCATCTATCACAAAGCAACGCTTATAAAATTTTTTATATTTTGGTGAGATTTTAGCAAAGTGAAAATGTAAGTTATAATAAATTAGTTGATTTTCTCTTATTATTTGTCTCTTCAAAAAAAAAAAAAAATGTTGAAAATGAAAAATTTAGGGAGAATATAAAAAATTCACCCCAAACGTGAAGGATTAGTTTAGTAAGTGTGTTGCTGCTCTTATATTCACTCGGTAGTCAAAGTTTGGGGCTGCATTTTTGCTGAACTAATTTAGATTTTCAGGATAATGGGGGTCTAATAGATAAGGCCATAGAAATAGGTGGTAACATCTTAAGCAATAGTCAGGAGAAAAACGTAACAATTGTAAAAAAAAATATTTGTATGATAATTTACAATGAAAATCATAGATGTATATATTTTTTATACAGTTTATACGATTTATATATAAAGATAGATAGGTACATAGATTTAGATAAATTGTAAGTACTACTTACTTAGGTAGGTATTAAGTAGGTAGGTAAATAGATAGATACTTTGACAGTTTAATAAATAATTAGGGGGCTTATGTTTAATTTCATACATTCTTAGCAGAAAACTGGAATTAATACATTCTTAGCAGAAAACTGGAATTAATTATTAAAAGGTCTGCTTTCTGGTAATTAACATATAACCTTGATTTTGATTTTTTAATTGATCAGCTTAACTTCATACTTATTCCTCACGCATGAATTCAGTGCTTTTTGTTCCTCCGCGTGTTAAATATTCGTTCGTTCGTCCATTAATTTTTTCTAATTTAAGTTAAGTATTACGTGAAATGCTTTTCATTTTGTTTTGTTTTCGTTTTTAAACAGCAAGGGTCAAAACTTAGAAAAATATTTGGTATTTTATGTCAAAATTTATGGTGACTGATTATTTTAAATAATATAATAATTTAATGTTCTAGTGATTATTTTTTTTTTTTTAGGTTATCTTTGTAATGAAAATATTCTTGGTTTTGTTGGCGCCGATGTAAAAGAAGACCATAATGTTGAACGCATTCTCATTACACACTATCACGCATTTGGATCACTTCGGGACTTTTTGCAAAAACATTCGTACGATTTTACACTGTTGTTCCGTCTCATTTATTCGTCTTTATGCGGTTTACAATTTCTTCATAAACGAATATCTGGTGTACATGGAAAACCTGCAATTGCGCACCGTGACATTTGTAGTAAGAATATTCTAGTTAAAAACAACATTATGTGTTGTATCGCTGATCTTGGATTGGCAGTTGAAATAAATTCTGAGACAAATCAAGTGGATTTTGGAGGAAATACCAAGTTGCCGAACACTCTTTATATGGCACCTGAGATATTGAAGGATCCTCTGTCAAGCAATAATTCGTTGCTGTTTTATGAACAAGCTGATATGTATTCATTTAGCTTGGTTATGTGGGAGATTTTACTAAGATATGAATTAAACGGTATGTTTCTATTGCAGCTAATCTCATGTTTTAAAGGGTGTATAATTAATATATTGCTGTTTTATTTTAAGGGGTGTTTGAAGAATTTTTTTTTCATTTTAAAGGGTGTTTAATTAAAATTGTATATATTGTGCTTAATTGATATCCAAGAAAAATTAAAATTAAATAAATATAAATAAAATATAATTTCCAGCCATTTTAACTTAATAATTTATCATTAAAGTGATGATGAAAATTGATTTAAAAATTAATTTTGCGCTCTCCTACTTCATAAATTCATGCTGTCATAAATTCAAAGTGTCATCAAAATCAAAAAGACTAGAAATGTAAGTTTTCATATCCCACATACATTCTGTTTATGTTTTTAGGGATTGCATTTTTTAAACATGTTATTTGTTTTCTTATCATGAGTTAAAACGTTATCATAGACATTTAGATTGTGAAAGTTTACCATCTGTTAAAATCTTGATGTCAAAAATATATTTTTTTTTTAGCAATATACCAATTTTTACCAGGAGCTCTTTTCAAAAAAATTAGTGCAATGTTGTCATTGATTTAAGGTTAATTGTAAAAACGGATAATAATGTAAATTATATATCAGAATCATTATACAATTAAAAAAATCAGCTTCGTTTTGGAAGTTGTCCTTAAAACTTCGTTTTTAAAATTTTTCTTTACTCTTTTTCATGGAAGGTTAGTTTTCCGCCACTTTGTTTTTATGTCAATAAAATAATTGACTCAAATCGACACACACAAAATTAAACTATTTTAATTTTTTTATAAATCATTGTTTATTAATATAAGTTATAATATAATAAATATATATAAATATAATAAATATATATAAATATAATATTATAAATATTAGTTTTATTAATAAAAAGGTTTCACGTTGATGAAGCACAGCGTTGTCTTATGCTCAATGTCATTTTCCTTAAAGGTTCCATTAGGGTCATTGGGCCTTCACATTTTAAATTTGTTACCCCCAGTGGGAAACACAAGCTATTTTTGATTATTATAGGTAGTTATAAATCCAGGTCAGATATCTGTGTGAAATATTATACTCCAGGCTGGATAACTTAGTGTCCAGGCTGGATATCTTAGTGTCCAGGCTGGATATCTTAGTGTTGAGGGGCAACGAAAAATGCAATCACCCAAAATTTTGTTCTAAATTTGTTCTGAAATTAAAATTCTAAATGGTAGTAATCCTATAAGAAAATTGGAAACATATTAAAAATCAGAGCAGGCTTCACTTTTGTTTTCACAAAGATCTTTATAATATTAGCCTTAAGTTCTTTATTTTTATAATTATGTTTTGGATTTCCTGCTGTATTTTACACTATTTTCATTGGTCACTGCTATGCCAGCTGCCATCAAAACAACAAAAAACATTGGCCCGAAAACAACTTCATGGAACGATATCGATATCTTTAAGATTTTCTTTGATGGGTTTTAAACAATGATGTTTGATTGACCTTTTTAAACAATGGGCAAATCTGCAAATTCATCATCTTTATTTTCGTCATCGTCATGCTCATCGTCATCATTTTCATCGTCATCACGATCATAGACATCGTCATTGTTGTTGTCATAGTCATCATCATTTTCTCAAAATATCAGACCATCACAGTTATGATTATGATTTTGAAGAAATTCTGAGAATGCGTAAAAATCTT